>PVHX01009948.1:0-73214 GCA_004024805.1 Geosciurus inauris | reverse complement strand
GTCATGATATATACACTTAAAAACACATTTAAGACTGAGTGCAGTGATGCACACCTGTAATCTCAGTGACTTGGGAGCTAAGGCAGGAGGATCACAAGTTTGAGGTCAGGCCCCCACTTAGTGCAACTCTGTCTCAAAATAAAAACAAATAAAAAGGGCTGGGGTGTAGCTCAGTGGTAAAGCACCCCCAGGTTCAATTCCCTGTATCAGAAAAAAATTAAGATTTAATATACTAGAATTTAATTTTGGAATGTGTATCCAATATCATAAATAAGAGAGTTACACATTTTTTTCATTCAATCTTATCCTTGCTCATTTTCATATCCAAGATATATCCAGATTTTATTTGCTCCAAGTTGACATTTACTCCTGTTTTAATTTATTTATTTGATTGGTGAGTATCTCTGGTCAGGTCCTCTATACCAATTTTCTCTCTCTCTCTCTCTCTTTTTTTTTTTGGTACGGGGATTGAACTCAGGGGCACTCGACCACTGAGCCACATCCCCAACCCTATTTTGTGTTTTATGTAGAGACAGGGTCTCACTGAGTTGCTTAGCACCTCGCCATTGCTGAGGCTGGCTTTGAACTTGCGATTCTCCTGTCTCAGCCTCCCTAAGTGCTGGGATTACAGGTGTGCGCCACTGCGACTGGCTCAATTTTCTCTTTTGAAAAAATTTCAAATACAGAAAAATGAAGAGTAGTACAGCAAACATTTGTATACCAATCATCCAGCATCAGCAGTCCTGGCGATTTGCCGTATGGCTCCATGTATCTAAAGGTGGTTGGGTGTGTGTTTCATGAACCCATTGGGGCTAAATTCCAGATGTGGTGACACTTCACCCCCAGGACTGGAGCACACATTTTCTTAAAGTGGGAACATTTTTCTACTGGACCACAATTACCGCACCTTAATCACACCTTACAAAACTGATACTGCTGGTTGTGGTGGCGCATGCCTGTAATCCCAGCGACTGGGGAGGCTGAGAAAGGAGGATCTCAAGTTCAAAGCCAGCCTCAGCAAAAGTGAGGCGCTAAGCAACTCGGTGAGACCCTGTCTCTACATAAACTACAAAAGTGGGCTGGGGATGTGGCTCAGTGGTTAATATGCAGGTAGTTTGGTAAGTATTCACATCTGCTTGGAAAGGCTTTACTGGCTAATTGTTGAGGAAGGGACCTACCTATATTTTTGGGTTCAGTGTTCCCAGCTCCCCCTTCCTGATGGAACACTAAATTAAAAAAAAATCCAATATGAGAATCTGTCTTAATTAGTGAATTAACATGTTTACATTTATTTGGACTATTTCAGCTATATAATTTCATACTTGGGCAGTGAACAAGTTTTCTGTTTTTATTCTTTCAGCTTTTGTAGGTCTGCTCTACTTTCAAACCCCATGCTCACCACAGATTTCTCTGGGCTCTGTATCTGCTGACTTTCATTTATTTGGATCGTTTCTGTGGGTAGTTTTTATAGAGCTCCCCTCATGGATGAGGCAGGGCTTTTTGGCCTGGACCGTGGCCATCTTGCAGTAAAGTGGGTCTGGTGTGATTCCGCCAGGTTCTGCAGTGGCTTCCGGGCCACCATCATGTTCTTTTCTCAGGCTGCTAAGTACTCCTGCTTTGCAAATCCAGTGGAGTGTGGGGGCTGCTTTTTCCCTTCCACTCAGAACTGAAGGTGAGATGAGCTTCTAATCCGACTTTCTGATCCTGGTTGATTGATAGAGCTTTTCTTGTTTTGTTTTGAGATCACTCTGCCCTGTGGACTTTCAGGGGCTTGACCTTGAAGAGGTGTTTCTCGTGGTCCTGGGCCTCATTGGACACAAAATCCTAAGCAACCTGATTGTCTGGGTCTGCCTCTGTCCCTGAGATCTTCAGGCTCCTTTAGCATCTGCTTGTGTGGCTTTCAGTTTCCTCTCCACTCCTGGCCCCTGGGGGCCCCTTTTCCTATAAGCTCTGGTATTTTCATTGTTATTAGTGTTTACATTCAATCTGGCATTTCTGCTGTCTGTAAGGGGATGGCTCCTCCTGAGCTCTAATCTTTTATGTTTCTAGAGCCAGAATTACCATCATTTTCTTATGCAGTAAATTCCACAGATGGATTTAAAAACGATGTTTTCCAGGTTTTTGTTTGCTTGTTTGTTTTTGGTACCAAGGATTGAACCCAGGGGCCTTTTACCACTGAGTCACATCCCCAGCCCTTTTTATTTTTTTATTTAGAGGCAGGGTCTTGCTAAGTTGCTTAAAGCCTTGCTAAGTTGCTGAGGGTGACACTGAATTTGTGATCCTCCTGCCTCAGCCTCCTAAGCCTCTGGGACTACAGAGGTGCACCACTATGCCTGGTTGTTTTCCAGTAGTCTTGATTATCATTTATTATTTGTGATCGTTAGTTCTGAACCATTCAGCATATACTGTGTGTTTTCTCTCTGTAGCTGACTTTGAGGTGTCCGATGGCTAATGAAGCTCACCCCTGCCCCTGTGACATTGGCCACAGGCTAGAGTATGGAGGCATGGGGCACGAAGTTCAAGTCGAGCACATCAGGGCTTATGTCACCAGATCCCCCGTCGATGCAGGCAAAGCCGTGATTGTCATCCAAGACATATTCGGATGGCAGCTGCCCAACACCAGGTACATGGCTGATATGATCGCAGGAAACGGATACACGTGAGTACAAAATTCTGTTTCTTTGTTTAATTCATGTACATTTGGGTGGTCCATTTTGTTCTTCAGAAAGAAAAACAAAAATGAAAGCCAACCCGACTCTGTTCTCATCAGGCTCTCTGGGAGCTCCCACAGGGTGCTGAGCAGCTGCTGATGGAAGCCGTCCCCGTCCCGGGCCTCAGTCCTCCTGGGGTTCCTGGCCCTAGAGGCCTGTGGTGCCAGGACACCTTTCCAGATGACCCTGGCTCTGAAATGGACCTGTTCGTTAGCCCCTTGGATCAGATTTCACGTGCACAGCAGGGTACCCTGGCTCATCCTGATCCAAGCATGTCCCCTCCTGGCTCTCGCTGAGTTCAACTGGGTTCCAGAAACAGCACAGGGAGACCTTGTTCATCACTCCGAGTTTACGCCATGGCCACCCTTGGTGAAGGCTGTCACTCTCTGTCTTCTCATTAGTCCCTGGTGTTGGTAGAAGCTTCAGGAAAGTATGCAGATGAGCAGAACCATCCTCCTCCTCCCGCCTTGGAGAGCAGAAAGCGCAGCCGGCCCTGAGCTGGGGACACCGGGAGAGTTCTTTGTTTTCTCTAAGGGAGAGGCTGGAGAGCTGGGGGCACCTACAGTGCTTTCCTACACAGAGAAACTGGCTTAAAGGAACCACAGCTGCTGTGCATGAAAAGATGTCATGGTTTCGTGTCTCCAGATTCCCCAGGAGGATGAAGCAACCTCACTTTTTAGGGCGAGACCAATGATAAGCAGCCAGCCCCGATGCCTCTGGCTTGCCCAGAAGAGCCCAGGGCATGACAGGGCTCCTCAGTCCTGCCAGGAGCCCTGTGAGGAGGAACTGTCCCCGTTCCCATTTTACAGATTAGGAAACCAGGGCATAGAGGGAGGTTTGCAGTCATGCGGATGTCCCCTGGGCACCCTGTTGCAGGCGGCCAGGTGAATGGGGCTGAGTGAGCTTGTGGTTTCTGTCCTTGGCTGGAGTCGGAGTGTCAGAGATGAGCAAGGTTTCTACGACTGGCAAGGCACTTCCGCATTGACACCACCCACTGTACCCCTGAGACCGTCCTCTGAGACTGCGGTGCAGGGTGCTGTCCATTGGTTGATCAAGAGAGAAAGGCCACCAGTGGTCACAGCACAGTGTGGAGGGGTGCTACTGAGACCCCAGCTGGGCCTTCCTGAGCCGGGGTTTGGTTCTGTGCCTCCTCTGTGGGAGAAGTTGGGCTCCTCCACCACAGCCAGTGGCACCTCTGGACTTTGGGAAACAGGCCTCCGGCCAGCACCGCACTGACTCTGTCCCTCCTGGCTTGATGAAGGGAGAACGACCTGGACTCTGGAACCTGGCTTGTTCTCCCTCTGTGGTATCTTCTAGAACCTTCTGTAGAGCTTACTCGCTGGACAGGAAATTGTGTCCTGCTGGCAGCCTGGGTGGAGGCTGGAAAAGCTGCTTGCTCATAGTGACCAGCCTTGCGGACCAGGTGTCTCTGGCCCCAGGCTAATAGGAAAGTCCAGGAGGCTCCTGGCCCTGCACAGAGGTGCAACCCTGGGGGCAAGGACAGGAGGTGCCCTCCAGCTGCCAGCCCGCATGTCCAGAAGTCCCCACATCCTGTGCTGGAATATCCCAGGGGAGCCCCCCCCCCCCCCGCCTTGTACCCTCCCAGGGCGGGGTGGCACCCAAGGCTGCTGGAGGCCCAAGTGCCTGTGGTTGTGAAATCGGAGATACTATGACTTGGCATAGTTGCGTTTTTTGCTGCAATTCAAGTTGGCCTTTGTGGCCACCAGTTTCCCTTCTCTGTGACCAAAGTTGCCACCTGAGCAAGTGGCTAGATGAACATAAACAAATGCTGAGTCCAGGCAACTGCGAAACCAAGGCTGATTGATGTCCACATTTTACAGAACCATTGTGCCCGACTTCTTTGTGGGACAAGAGCCATGGAGCCCCGCTGGTGACTGGGCCACCTTCCCTGAGTGGGTGAAGACAAGAAACGCCAGGAAGATTAACAGGCAAGTTACTGTGGGGGCAGCCAGGGAGGGGACACGGGCCTGGCTTCTCCATGAGGACTCTGAGCACCTAGAGGGGCCTCGAGTTCTTCTTCCCCCACGGGAGGACCTCACCTGGCTGGCCCATGGGGTCCTTCCTACAGCATTAAGGAAGGAGGTGGGATCTACTGCGGTGTAGGAGCTGAAGGTAGAAGCTGACAAGAGCTCCCACGGCCCCAGCAGGTGCAGGGGCTTGTCTCTGAGAAGCTCTTCGTGCCAAGGGAATGCTGTGCAAGTGGTGGGTGAAGCTTTTGTGTCCTATCAGGTGTTTGTTTACAGCCATAGCAAACCCATCCTGAATGTTTAAGCAGTCATGAGAGTTACTGTTTTACAAAACTGAGAAAAGGTAGCTTTTGGCTTCAACTAGGGCTTCCAGAGAATCATTCTCCCAACATCTCTCAGCTCCATTTCATGTGCATTGGCTTCATTCTCAGGTAGCTCTTGCCTCTGGGTGATAAAATGGCTGCAGCAGCTCCAACCTTCCATTGCCTCTCTCCCAACAACCCAGCAAGTCTCATTTTTGTCTCTTTGGTTATGACTGGATCAGAAGGTCATCCTCCAAGTAATCATGTGGCCAGGAGGTTGCTCTGCTATTATTTGCCAGGCAAAGGCCACCTATTCTACTCCCAGAACCAAGGGCAGAGCCCTCTAATATATGTGGATGAAAGGGTACTTCATCTAAAGCAGCAAAAACCATCCATTGTTCACTCAAGGAGAATTTTTATAGAAATGCCTTCTTCCTTCTCATTCCTCTAAATGAAGGCTTTTATTCCTAAAATGAAAGCACTCAAGAAAGTAAAAACCCCAAAGGGCCTGTTCTTGTTACATTTTATTTTGCAGAATTACTTAATTACCAGTCTTGTCATATTATGAAAATAGCTAAATGCATGCAGCAAGGTATGATGCATTGGTCTAAATGTGTTCAAATATACCTTATGTTTAAAAGAAGCAGTGACTGAGCTACTTTGTTTTTTTTTTTTTTTTTTTTTAAATTACAAATATATAGCACTTCTTCCTATCAGAGCAGGTAGAACTTTCTGGGCTGGCGTGGTAGCCCAACCTCCACTTTGGTACTGAGCTTCTAGTTGAAAGTGTATCCCAATCCCAACAGTTGATTTACAAATGAACCATCTGCAAGGCAGGGCCCGTTCTTGCTGTCCTCATGTCTTAAATAGCCCCGGTGGCTTTCCAAATTGTGCGGGGCTCTTTGGGGCAGAGGAGCAGGAGGGTGGTGTAGAGTGGTGGGTGTTAGGAAAGGAACGTGTCAAGTCAGCCTGTGGGGAACCGCCTGTCAGGGCCAGCCCCTCCCTGAGTGGAGAGAGAGGTGGGGACACAGCAGGGCCCGGTCTTGACCTTAGGAAGGCGCTGCGCAGCTCTGGGCAGGAAGTGAGCGGCACACCTGTGCTCGGCAGAGCGCACGGCCTGGCCGGGCCGCGGGTGGGATGGTGCGTCGCCGGCTGGAGGAACGGGGACCTGGGGCACTTGAGGTGGCAGCGCTGGATGCAGCCCTCTTACCACCGGCTCAGCCCTGCTGGGGTGCACAAGATAACCCTCGGTTCCCAATGCTTTCCCTTTCTGTTCTAGAGAGTTCGACGCCGTCCTGAGGTACCTGAAGCAACAGTGCCATGCCCAGAAGATTGGCGTGGTGGGCTTCTGCTGGGGTGGGGTTGCCGTGCATCACGTGATGATGACGTACCCGGAGCTCCGGGCTGGGGTGTCCGTCTACGGTAAATCCGCCTTGTGCATGTCCTCGGGGTGGGGACACTCCTGTGCCCTCAGGGGCCGTGGGTGAGTGGCGGTAACCACAGGCCGCTTCCTGGGTGCCCCACAGAAACCGTTAGTGCGGGGCCACACCCGCTGAAGACAGCGCCCGGGGCTGGGCAGGTGTGTGCAGTCCTACCTGCGGGGCCTGAGGTGGGCAGCGCGCTGGAGTTCAAGGTTAGCTGGGTGAAGACCCTGAAAAAAAAAGGAACTGGAGGATTGTAATACAGTAACCACAGGGTGTCTCTGGGAGTGAGCAGGCTGTACCCCGACATCTAAATGAGGTCTCCATTTCCTCACCTAGCATTTCTTCCTGTGATGATCATTAACATTAAGATATATATATATAGGATATATATATATCCTATATATAGATATAGATATATATCAGTGTATATATGGTATATTTTTTAAAACATTTTTTAGTTGATGGATTTTTATTTTATTCATTTATTATTTATATGTGGTGCTGAGGCTTGAACCCAGTGCCTCACGCATGCTAGGCAAGCGCTCTACCACTGAGCTACAGCCCCAGCCCCCCATACGGTATATTTTTAAATGAATTATTTTATGGTACTGGGGATTGAACACTGGAGCGCTTTACTCCTGGGCTATATCCCATCCCTTTTTATTTTTTATTTTGAGACAGGGTTTCACTAGGTTGCTGGGATTGGCCTTGAACTTGTGATCCTCTGTCTCAGCCTCCTGAGTTGCTGGGATGACAGGTGTGTGACATAACACCTAGCTAATTACTTCATTTATTTTGAGACAGGGTCTCTCTGTGTTGGTCAGGCTGGTCTTGAACTCTTGTGCCCAAGTATTTCCTGAGACACTGGTACTACAGGTGCACACCACCTTGCCTGACTCAAGCAATATATTTATTAGCAACATCTGTGAAAATATTTTTTGATATGAATTGCTTTCAACTAACATGCACTCTCTCACATACACACACAGATAGAAAGAAAAAGAAAATCCACTCTAAAATGTAAATAGCAGCTTCTACCTTTTAGTCAAAACAAATTAGAGTTATCATAGCAAGAAAATAAGAACACTGTATCTGTATGTAGACACTATGTACCAAGTATGTGATACGGAGGCATTCAGAATGGACTGGGTGTGGTGGCCCATGCCTGGGATCCCAGCCACTTGGGAGACTGATAGAAAGTTCAAGGCCAAGCAGGGTATGGTGGTACATGCCTGCAATCCCAGTGGTTGAGAAGGCTGAGGTAGAAGGATCACAAGTTCAAAGCCAGCCTCAGCAACTTTGCAAGGCCCTAAGCAACTTAGTGAGTCCCTGTCTCAAAATAAAAAAATTAAATGGACTGGGGATGTGGTTCAAGGCCAGCTTGGGCTACTTCTGGGGACCCTCAACAACTTAGTGAGACCATGTTTCAAAATGAAAATAAAAAAGGATTGGGGATATAACTCAGTGGTAAAGCACCCCTCAGTTCAATTCCTAGTACCCGTCCCCCACCCCCACCCGAAAAACCATTCAGACTAAGCAATTCAGAAAAAAAATAAGACACAAGGAAATTGGACTACTAAGTCATGAAGTTAACTATTATGTTGTAAAGTTCTTTTCCAAGAGTACCAAAATGATTCTTACTTGGCTTAATAGTTCCCCACTGTAGTATTTTCGCCTACATTTGGCATTTTTAAAAAACTCTTTAAATATTTACTTATACAAAAGAAAGCAGACTCAGTAAATGGCCAGTTGGGCTAGGGCCCGGGGCCACCGCTTGTTAGCCCGAAGGCGCCTTTGTGTAAATTAGCAGAAGGCCCCTGTGTGGGCACCTCACTGGCGCCACCTCCTGGCTGCTTCTGTGCGGTACGTGAGCCGCGGAGCCTGGCGGGGGCGGGCCCAGGGGACATCCAGTTGCTGTCCAGCCACATGACAGTGGCTTTGCTAGAGCGGCTCCTGTCTCCTAAAGAGAAGTGATAGGTAAGGAGATCCTCCGTGTTACTTTACTTTGCTGTGATTTTGTCAGGACGTTGACAAAAGATGATTTTTTCCCATCTCTTTTAAAATGATAACTTAGGTTTACTTGTTTCTCCATGGAAGCGGGCATTCCTGAGGGTTGTTTAGAACCCTGGGAACCCTGGGCTGGGCAGAGCATGCTCCTGACTGGTGGGTCTCTAACATTCTGAGACAAGGAGGAAAGCTAACTTTCACAGAATGACTTGCTAGGACCAGACAGTCGCGGGCTGTGGGCTTGTCTGAGCGAAACACTCATTTCAAACCACTCTGTGCATTGAAGTCAGAACCTGTGGGACTTGCGTTGGCAGAGAGAAACTTCTAGAACAGTGGTTTGGAAGCCATCACTTCTTTGTAAGTGAAGGCACATCCCAGGAGGGACACTTGCCAGGCCCTCCTGAGTCTTCTCACAGCAGTCTCCGAGGCTGATTCCGTTGCTGGGTGGCTTCACAACCTCGTGAGTGAGCAGGAGGGTCAGGTCTGGCTGGATGAGTTGCTGTTTTACACTAGCTGTGTAGGCCAGGCCACCTCTGTGGAACCACTAAACGAAGTCCCCAAACACATTTTCACTTTGAACAATCAACTCAAATTGAGGCAATTTTCTGTGGCATGACTGTGGACATCATATTCACAAGCCCTTGAACCCATCTTTCAGGAATCGTCAAGGATTCTGAAGATATTTACAGTTTAAAGAACCCCACGTTGTTCATTTTTGCTGAAAATGATGCTGTGATCCCACTGGAGCAAGTAAGTTGGCCTCTTTCCTCTTCTCATTTATGCATTTAATAGCATGACTTGACATTTTCAGGGAGAAGTCTCCAAAGCATTCATTAATTGCTGCTCTAGGCATTTTCCAACATAGACATTTTTTTTTGGTACCGGAGATTGAACTCAGGGGCACTTGACCACATCCCCAGCCCTATTTTGTGTTTTATGTAGAGACAGGGTCTCACTGAGTTGCTTAGTGCCTTGCTGTTGCTGAGGCTGGTTTTGAACTTGCGATTCTCTTGTCTCAGCCCCCCTAAGTCCTGGCATTACAGGCATGTGCCACTGAGCCTGGCTCCAACATAGAAATTTTAAAGATGAATTTTATCACAGATTAAGAGTAGAATTAAATGTAACTTCCATAAATATGCTTATTTAACATGACATCAAGTGTTCTCATCATGGCTTGCTCACTGGACAAAGAAATGGGCCCTGCCTCCAACCCCTCCATGGTGACCTGTGAGCCACCATAAAGTGTTTTACCTTAAAGGATGGATTTGTTAGGGCCTGGGGCTGTAGCTCAGTGGCAGAGCGCATGCCTAGCATGTGTGAGGCACTGGGTTTGATCCTCAGCACCACATAAAAGTAAACAAATAGAGGTATGCTGTCCATCTACAACCACAAAGTTAAAAAAAAAAAAAAGGATGGATTTGTTAGATCCAGTAAGTTGATAAAGAAAAATCAGAAGTGTGATTCAACAGCAGTCATTTGCCAATTAGTAGCAGTAACTAATATGTTAATGCAAATGACTTTAGATACACATAGTCCCTGACTCATGATGGGCTCACTTAGAAACTTTTCAGCTCAAGATGGTGTAAAAATGACACACATTTGGTGAAACTGTACTTTGAATCATGCAGTTGGATCTTTTTCCGGGCTAGCCATAGGTGGTGTGATCCTCTGTAATGGTGGACAGTCAGCTCCACAGTCAGGAGGGGACAGAGCAATACTATATGGTTTGCCCTGTGTTGCTAAGACAGGCTGGGCATCAGGTCAGGTGCATTCAATGCATTTTTAGGGGGTTGATGCTGGAGATTGAACCCAGGCCTTGCACATGCCAAGCAAGTGCTTTACCACTGTACTATACCCCCAGCCTCCCATGACGTTCTCCATTCATGAAGGGTTTATTTGTACATGACCCTGTCATAAGCCTGTAATTGCTATTGTATCATGTTTGTATTGCTCCAAAATCTTTGCCAGCAACAATAATTGTGTTAATTATAAATTATAGTTAAAATTTGGTATAGCTGTGGAACTTGTTTATATTTAAACAATTGATGTTAAATCTCTTTTATGAACACTCACTGAAGATTTAGAGAATGAAAAATGTTGCTAACAAGTTAAAATCATGTCATCATGAAAATGTTTTGCATACCAGGTCTCTCTGCTGACGCAGAAGTTGAAAGAACACTGCAGGGTTGAATATCAAATTAAAACATTTTCTGGGCAAACCCATGGTTTTGTGCATCGCAAGAGAGAAGATTGTTTACCTGCTGACAAGCCTTACATTGATGAGGCGAGAAGGAATTTAATTGAGTGGCTGAACAAGTACATTTAGTAGTGAAGGGGTACTCTCTCTCAAAACAACAGATTCATCCAAACGTTTGCCTTCAAATGCTCATTTGATTTTTTTAACTTTATACAAAATAAAAGTTGGAATCCTGAAATTATTTAATCTGAAATGCATTCAGTGGAAAATGTTAATATATGAAAACAATTTTTAACATGTATATCAAATAAAAAAATAAAAAATAGATGTGTACCTGAAGAATTTGAATGATAAATACCCTAGTTATTAGGGGCTATTCAGGTCTTTAACTGAACACATTCTTTAAAATGACTAAGGTGTGAAGAAACTTAGCTGTGAGCTGGGGCAGAGTAAGGTGCAACTTGGACATTTATCTTTGTCTTGAGAGCTGAATTTGTCACATTTATATATTGTAATGAGAAGTGTTACAATTAAAATATTCCCATGGACCTAATTATATCAAGCTAATAAACTGATTTTTTGAATTTTTGTTTGTTTTTTCCTTTTTGGTATCAAGGATTAAACCCAGGGACACGTAACCACTGAACCACATTCCCAGCCCTTTTTTTTTTTTAAATATATATATATATATTTTTAGTTGTAGATGCACACAATAGCTGAATATTTTTTTATTTTTATTTTTTTTTATGTGGTGCTGAGGATCGAACCCAGTGCCTCACGCATGGGAGGCGCTCTACCACTGAGCCACAATCCCAGCCCCCAAGCCCTTTTTAATTTTTATTTTGAGACAGGGTCTTGCCAAGTTGCCTAGGACCTCTCTGGGTTGCTGAGGCTGGCTATGGACTTTTGATTCTCTGTGCCTGTTTATTTATTTTTTATTCTTAAACAGAATGATGGAGTAACCATCCTGATGTTTTCTAGGCAGTAGTTTTCCAGACACATTTTTGGGACCCTGGGGCTGGGGCTTAATGTAATGGAGAGAGAAGTCCTTACCGTATACCTGCTCCTACTAGGTACTATGTGACTTAGGGCAAATGTCATGATGATGTGTTGTTTTCTAATTTGGTCTTGGGTCTCCTTCGTGAAGGTGGTAATAAACTCTAGCTCAGCTCCTGAGGTCTTAGTCATGGATGTTTAGAATGTGCCTTTCATGGGATACTTTCTTTTTGGGCAGGGGGATGGGGTCATCCTATGTTGCCCAGGCTAGCCTTGAACTCCTGGGCTCAAGTGGATCATCCTGTCTAAGCCTGAGTAGCAGGGACTACAAATATGTGTTCCTGTGCCCAGCACATAGGATACTTCTTCCTGGACAACCTCATACATACATGTCTGACTTGTAACCAGGTCCCCTCTCACAGAAAGCTTATTTCCTGCTGGCAGGTGTCCTTGGGCTCTCACGTGGACATGTGTCCAACTTATCCTACTGAGATAGTGCCTTTTAGGAAGGAGAGTGCTGAGGGCAGTTAGGTTCAGTCAGTAGATGACAGAGGTAGTGACAAAGCACTGGATAGCAGCAGCAGTAACCAACAGATCCTGGAGACGGGGTGGCAGGCTTTGCAAGGCTGAAGGGAATGGGGAGCCATTCAGGACATGCATGCCCAGCCCACCAGTGCAGATCACAAGAGCCAGCAAACAGCCTGTGGGCTGAAGTCTTCCCTGGGGTCCAAGTGTTACCCAAGCAGCCTCTCACAGGGAATTCTAACTCGTGACTTGAGTTCTGTGGCACCAAATTGTGACTGATGGGTCACTGTGGCAGATGCGCAGTCCATGTGGGGTGTAGGAGTCAGTAGGGTATCACATAGGTTTCTAGCTCCCCCATAGGGAGCTGTTCACCAGGAGGTGGTTGCATGAGGCAGAAACCCGGAATGGCCACCTTGAAGAATTGAGAGATGGAGCACTGGAAATTGTCAAAGGTGACGCAGCCTGCCTTCTGGCAGGAGTATGGAACCTAGACTGAGTAGATGCAGAGGCAAGAGAAGAGCCTAAGCTCACTACTTGATGTTTCTGGAGCTGTTTTTACATCTTTCCAAATGGGGTGAGAAAACATTTTGCGTAAGGTTGAGCACTGAAGCCCAAGCACAAGTGTGTACTGTTTGTACACTTAGTTATGGATCTCAAACAGCCTTACACCCATGGTGTTCTAAGACATCTTGCTCATTCATCCAGTCTCCCAGTATCTGAGATGTAGTTTGATAACTGTTATGGTACCTGCAGGGCATGTGGGCAGGCAGTTGAGTCTCCATGAATAGGATATAAAAATTTGATTGCTAGGCAGGTCTGACTTCATTCTAAATGCCGAATGTGCACACAGAATCTATGTGAATTTTAGTAGTCTTTCAATATCCAATTGTAGTTCTATAAAACTGAACTTACGAAGAATGCTCTATTCCTAAACCCACAGGATACTGAGCAAAGTAGTCAATGCATTAATAAAGCATGAGCACTCAACAGCTACATTTCTGGGTTAACAAACCTGAATGTTCTTTGGGTCAATTTAGGAATCCAGTTATGATTCTATAAGGTTTAACTCAGCATATTCTCCCATTGGTGACATATAAGTGAACTTTATCATGCTTCTGTGAAGCATAATACCCTTTTAGAAAACGTAGGGAACCATATACAAGCCAGCAGGAACAAAATGGGACAGGGGATGAGATGGGACTTTACATCAGACTGCCCCCACCATTTGCAATGAGCTGCTAGCAGAACACCAACTCACCTGAGACGTGAACAGCAAGGAAATTACGTCCTTGGGTTGAGAACTGAGACAACCCAGGTGAAATTCTCAGCTCAACCCAGCCCTCGTGAAAGGCTGAGGCTGTATTATTTACAAAGTAGAATTAATACCAGTCTATTACACATGGCAATTACAAGGCCCATGAGACAGACTCCTAATCTCCATTAATTTTGCTCTTTTAAGAAGAAAACAATTGGGTCTGAACTGTCCTCTTAAGTCTCTGCTGGTGGTACAATTGCCGATGCTGGTTCTGATTTTGCATGCTGGAGTGTGGCCAGGACCAGAATCAGGCAAGGGGGACAACGTGAGCATTAAATCCTTTAACACTGGTCTTATCAGCACTGTGACAATGTACCCAGTTGTGCTGCTGTGACCCAGTTGTTAACAGCACTTAAGACATCCCGGAACACTCACCTATGATGGGACTCTACAACGCACCCGCCCACTTTGAGAGAAATCAGATCAAGCCCACACACCACATGCTGTAATACATCCCAAGAACAAACTCAATCTTTAAATCTGCTAACATAGTTGCTACAGCTTCTTTTTGGGGAAAAAAATATACTCAAAACCCTTCAATTAAGGCAGTTTTAAATTAATGGTATAATAAATGTTTCTTGAATAAGATTAAGGTTGTTTAAAGAGATCTTTTTAATGAATACAAAAGCTTGTGAGACAGAATCCCTACAGTTACACAGCTCTGAACAAGTGAAACCATGGTTACCAAACAACTATTTTTATTATAGCATCTACAATATCTGAAAAAGGGAAGTAATAATAAATAACTGTAGCTGCATCACAAGACACTCGTTTATTTAATCACAGTAGTGGATCTTGCTACATTTTATTCTAAAACTTTTTTTTTATTCTTCAGATTCTCCAGGCTTACGGATGTCATCAATCTTCAAAATCATTCTAACCATTTGTGTTGCAAGAGAGATCTGTTGCTTTTTGCCAATCAAGGTTTCTATGACATGTTGTTGTTGCATATCTGAAAAACACAAGTAAATCAATTATCCTAAAATAGCATACACAGACAATCAATAAGCAGCTTAAATTTATAAATCATAGTAAAACTTAAATACAGCTGGTATGGTGTTATACGCTTGTAGTTCCAGCTAGTGGGAGGCTGAAATGGGAGGATCCCCTGACTTCCAAGAGTTTGATGGCTACTGGGCTGTTATGTACACAGTGAGACCTCATCTCAAAATCAAACTCAACCAAATGATACAAAACAAAAACAAAAAATCCAAATCAAACTGTGGTGCCCAAGTGGTCATTAATCTCAGTTAATTTTCTTTTTTGGTACTGGGAATTGAACTCAAGGGTACTCGACCACTGAGCCACATCCCCAACCCTATTTTGTGCTTTATGTAGAGACGGGGTCTCACTGAGTTGCTTAACGCCTCACCATTGCTGGCTTTGAACTCACAATTCTTCTGTCTCAGCCTCCCAAAGTCCTGGGATTATCTACCTTGCCCGGCTCAGTTAATTTTCAGATGAATTTCACTACTCCCAAGGACATTCTGGAGTTTGAACCTGGTTAACATAGTTGCCAAGGGATAGGATTCTCAGCAACTAACTGAAAAGAAATTGTCAGCAACACCACATCGTACAAAGCATCCACAACCCAATGTAGTACATCTTGAATGTATCTGAAATGTTTCCTAGAAATGCTAAATATTAACACAAATAAGCCTTTAAGTTAAAAACATTAAATACTTGTCTGCCAAAGAGTCGTCGTTAATAAAATCCCTGGGATGTTGAGCATTAAAAACAATATACCTAAACTTCTATGTAAAAACTGTCAAATTACATGGTTGGGACTGATTGCAGGAATCCAGGTATGGCCTAATCATTAACAGAAATCAAGAGACCAATGATACAACAAGCCAGAGCTCTCCTACCTGTTCAACAGCGAGAGAAGTTCGTGTACATCTATTTATAAAACTTTCCATTATCTACTGGCATATAACCACACAGCTGTAAACTAAAAGTCCATTTCAGAGCTATTTTACGACATCCAGAACTTACTCCGATAGACATTTGTGTTAAAAAGGCAGGCAATTATTTTTTTTAAGAGCAGAGATTAAGATATACCATCCTTGGAGATGCCGTATTGTATCTTACGGTTACTGCAATGAGTTTCATGTTGCTATGACTAACCAACTCCTATGGTTTGAAACACTGTAAAATCTAGGACCTGAACAGCCCAAGTGTGTTTAAGTATTTAGAGATGATAATCTCATAGCATATATTATATACTATACAGTAACAGATGATCATTCAACTTAAAAAACAGAGCCCCACACCAAGAATCATGACAGCTCCTCACCATTTGTACCCTTGTGCAAACAATCGATTCCAAGAGCAGGGTTCATCTCCTTCACTTGTCTGGCTCGAACCTCCGTCATTGTCTGGATGGGATTCATGCCACTGTTTTCAGAAAGGGCCATGGGGATGACCTCCAATGCATCTGCAAAAGCTCTCATGGCATACTGCTCCAAGGTTGGGCACTGGAAGGGCACAAGGGATACAGTCTAAGTGCATTTGGGAAAAACCAACCAACCAACACCACCCAGCAGCAATCTGCAAACTACATTATTATACACTTTGAAAAGACAACTCTTAAAGAGTTTAGGAATAAGCTGTCTTGACTATTTTTCACTAATCAGAATAAAAGTGAAGATATAAAACACATGTCTGAGAAATTCTTTTACAACAAAGCAGGACTCACTGCTTTATTTTTAAGTTAGAATATTGATTTGGAATGGCTGAAAATGGCCAAGTAATGCTAGCGTATGGTGATGTGAGTTGGAGCTTGCTAAGTCATGTGAATGAACTTAGGTTCAACACCCATGAAGCTCACGATGCCTCCGTTCTGTAGCGCAGCCTTACATCTTCTGCATACCACAAACCTCTAGTTTAAGTCTTTGTGTCTTTTACCTTATCTGCCTCTTGGCTAACTGCCAAAGCACAAGATATTTCAGCAGCACCTCCTCCATACACCACACGATTATCACGGATGAGGTTCCTGATGACACACAAAGCATCATGAAGGGACCGTTTTGCTTCTTCGATGATCTAGGGAAAAGCGATGTCAATTAATGGGATTAAGGTCTATTCACTTTACAGCCAAATACGTTATTTAACCTAAAAACTCGCTGGGCACTGAAAATATGTCTAACAGTTCCTAGTAGAACCATCCAGGTTAAAAACACATGGAGTATGCCACCACATTCAGATACTCTTTTTTTTTTAATATTTATTTTTTAGTTGTAGGTGGACAGAATATCTTCATTTTTATGTGGTGCTGAGGATCAAACCCAGTGCCTCCCGCGTGTTAGGTGAGCACGCTACCACTGCGCCATAACCCCAGCCCCCAGATACTCTTTTATGAGGCAAAACCTCATATTAATTTGCACTTATCGCAATGTGCTAAAAATTTATTTATTTTGATGGTGCTGGGGATTGAACCCAGGGCCTTGTGCATGTGAGGCAAGTGCTCTACCCACTGAGCCATATCCCCCAAAATTTCTTCTTAAAGAACAGAGATTATTGGTTCAATAATGGTTATTTATATGGTTTTCCTGTTCCTACCAAAGGGACAGCAAAAAGGCACTTGTACTTTGTAGAACTGACAATTTTTAGTAATTTTATGGCACCGTAACTTGAGTAAAATGATTAATGGTAATGGTATTGTAGTTGAACAAATTAAGGGGCAGAAAAGCCAAACCATGTACCAAAATCAGAAAATCCAGGACAAACAACTTGACTTAGTCTTACCATCTTATTTCCTCCTCTAATGAAGATGGTTACGGCTCTGGAATTCTTACACTGCTCAATGACTAGCATTTTGTCTTTAGTTGTACCAAATGAGATCTCCTGTACCAGACCAGCGAAGCCCAGCTTCTCGAGTGTGAGTTCTGAGAATCGAGGGACAATCCGTCCTCCTGTTGCAATGGCAATCAGCTAATTGGGGTGTGCCAGGGAGACAAAGACAACACAGGTTAATGTTGTTGAACTGGACCACAAAAGAGCTAAATGTAATCTTGAACTACCTTCTTCATTAGAATTGCTGCACCTCCCTGGACAAATAATTTCAAGTTCAATGCAAAGTGCCTTGCTAGAACGAACAGGTTCTGAACAGCTGAGATTCTTGGTTCTGCTGCTGCTTAGCTCTAACACCCCGGGCAGGGAAGACCAGAGAGGCAGTGTACACCTGCTGTCCAGAACAGTGCCTGGGATAGTTGTTTGTATTAGGCTAACACAGAAAGAAATGAGACCAGTCTTCCTGCCTCGGAAAGTCAATGAGGAGCAAGTGAAATAACCATGGAAAAGCATTTCAATATAGCATGAAACAGAAGAAATACACAGCACCATTACTCAATCAAAAAAGATTCTAGCATTTTCCTTTCCCCCAGCTCATTCTCTTCTAATTGGTGGATCTTTGTCAGAACGTGGTTATTTAAAGCAAGCACTACCAAAACAGCCTCTAAGTACATGCACCCACTGCAAGCTCAACCCCTATGTAGAGAAAGCTCTTGGCATGGGATTTCCTACCTCAATTTCAGGTCCTCCCACCCAACGAACTGCAGGCAGGTTATTCTGAAGAAGTAAATGATTTGCTTCATCATCAAAGCCCCACTGGCAAATGGCTAGGTTAGCACCAGTTTCTTTAATCTAGAAAAAGAAATGCCAGTTATACTAACAAAAAGTAGGTACTTATTTTTTGCTGTTGAGTTCTAAATTAAAGAAAACAAAACAAAAAACACAAAACCTCAAACCAGAGAGGTATGAGTACATAAAACAAAAACCAAAAACAACAAATAACACAGAAAATAAGGAACTACATGAGTATGTCACTACAAGTATCTACAGTAATTAACTCATTTTTCGTACTATGCTTTGAAGCCACAATCAGTAATTTATGCTGAATCTCATTGTTAAGAGTGAAGCAAAACGACTTGTCAAAAACCCAATATTACTAGCCGGGCGCGGTGGCTCACGCTTGTAATCCCAGCACTTAGGGAGGCTGAGACAGGAGAATCGCGAGTTCAAAGCCAGCCTCAGCAACGGCGAGGCACTAAGCAACTCAGTGAGACCCTGTCTCTACATAAAACACAAAATAGGGCTGGGGATGTGGCTCAGGGGTCGAGTGCCCCTGAGTTCAATCCCTGGTACCCAAAAACAACAACAACAACAAAAAAAAAAAACACCCCAATATTACTGATATTAACCTTTCCAAAGGCTAACAGCTCTATCCTGTCATAGATTTATGTGCCTGAACAAAACCTGAACGTTATGACACACACACTCATCTATTTTTTGCAAGTCTCACTTGAGTGGACAATCCTGAGGATCAACAGAAAATTTAGGGGCCTGAAGAGGCAATTCTGCTCTAGAAAGCAATAATAAACACCTGAGTGCCTTTTCCCAAGAAGGAAAGGACCACAACAAACCATTCCTCAAGGGACCTATCTTCACTAAGCCTCTCAGACCTGGTTCCTGGTTATCCAACTTTTTTCCCCTCCCCGACTCTGTGGAACTTGGGTCTTCAAGAGCAGACTAGACATGCAATGTTTCTGTCACATTCTGCTGTAAACAGACTGCCCGTTCCATAAAAACCACACTACCCTGCACTCCTCCTTAAATGGAAGCTATTTTTCCTCAGATGTTCTCAAAATGGGAAAAGAGTCCCTTCTGCTCCTCACAGCAGAACCTATGATGTTCCCCTCTGGTCACTCTCATTCTTGAACAATTTAGCCTCTAGCCCTATCACCATTCTATTTATCTTTTCTTAGCAACCTGCAAATGACCAAGATGATCTATCCAACACCCTGGTCTCTCAGTTTGCCTTTTCCAGTGCACCCCACCCAGCATCCCATGGCCACCCTGGCGCTCATCACTGTTGCCAGCACTTCTGCTGACAGGGAGCATGCACACTTAGATATCATCAGCCAGAAGAAAAACATTAAGGTATTACAAAATCATACTGACTTGTTTCAGCAACTCTTTCATCTAAAGTTAGAACAGGATGTCCCAGGAAAGAAACCTATATAACCAAAATTACAACTCCAGGTGATGGTGCCCACTCTTCAAGGCACAATAACCATTAAGACAAAATTAGATTGCTTTTCCTTTTATGCCTATGACATTTGGCATTTTTCTCATTGTGTATATTATTTTTATGACATAAAACTGAAGACTATGTTATACATTATTTTTAGCCACACCATGATAATTCAGGTCAATACCATATGTATTTTATTAACCATACCTAACTAATTCCATCCTTTGAGTTTAAATTTCATAAAAGATTACTTACTTGTTGAATCATCTCTTCAAACTTCTCCTTTTCGTATTTTTGAAGAGCTTTAAAATCTTCCACAGAGGTTACATCCAGCTTGTGCTTTGTCTTTGGTTTAGGTGGTTCAAATGGACATGTGAGAATTGCAATCTTAGCGTTTTCCACTTTCTATGGGGGAAAAATAAAAACATCAGATTTAAGAGTTAAAACACAGTAAAAACACAGTTAAAACACAGTAGGAAGCTTTGAAAAGCAAAGACTTACTTTCGGCATCTGTGGGTGACTGAAATCCTTGTCCACGATCACACCCTTAATAAGTTTGGTGTCCTCCAGCCTCCCACCCACTTTGCCTTCTACTTTGATGAGCTCAAAGTCAACATCTCTCCGTTCCATATCTGCCACAGTGAGGACAGCATTCACAGCAATCTCTGCCATTTGTCGATGACAGCTGTTAACACTGATGAAAACACAATAGAACTTTTCGCACTGATTTAAAAACTGTTGTTTTTTTTTTTAAGAGTTTTCTAGAAAGGAAAGCCATTACAACCTGACTTCCAAGTCTGGGGCAGGTTCTCAGCCTGGGATTTATAGACCCCAAAGATGATCATAAAGTTGCATGGGGAAAATGTGCATTTTTATTTTCACTAAAATTTACTATTTCTTTTCACTAAGAATGCACATAAAAGCCCACTGTAGTATGACACTGAGACTTTTTAAAAGAGTCTACTTTTAAAAAATACATTGCTACTTTAGAACTTCAAAGTAGAATGGGAAAGATAAATCACCCAGGAAACGTAATAAATCTTATCTGTGGGCTGTAGCACCTACTGGGCAGTGAAGAGGCTTGACAGGCAGTCTATTTTTATAAGAATTCCCACTACAGCATCAGTTATAGAGGGGGGGCTGCTATCTTTTTTAAAAGCTGTGAAATACTTAAAGACAGCTCAATAAATTTACAGTCTACCACAAGGGAAATCTAGTACTTGAAATAGTGTCTGAAATACAAGTCATAAGAGAACCATGAAACTGAAAATGTTAGTATCCTAAGTAGGTGATGTACAATATTCTGCTTTATGGTAGATATATTTGGCTACCATCAGTCAATTTGAGCATCTGTAGTAAAAAACCCTACATACTTGAGTTATAAAGAGAACTTTGAAACAGAACAAGTTCAGCTTATGAAGCAACAATTAAGGTTTGTTTAGTTCAGGCAACACAACTGTCTTCTTTTCATGAGAAAATCATGCTAGGCTGTGGAGGAGACCACCCAAGGCAGCCAGCACCTTGCCAGGGAGCCATCCTCAGCTGCCAGGGGGGTCTTCCTTGGAGAGAATGCAGCAGACACTGGCTGCCCTTCCCCGACCCCTCTGTGCTGAGACCACTTCTTCCTTTTTGCTTAAACTACCACATACACAAAAAGTTAAAACACATTTGTTTTTTTCCTCATATATTAAAATATAAACATCTCTTGCACTGTTGAGTTGAACAAAGTGTAATAAAGGACTTTACACTAGATTTTTATGCTACATTATGGCAATCAACCCCATTTCTATCATTGTTCAAAAACTGAGTGCACTTCTAAGATAGCAGTAAGCCTAGCAAATAGAAGGCATTATGCAAACACCTGGGAAGTCAATTTTCAGACTGTTCCTCCTTACTAAATCAAAACTCTGGGCCAGTAAATTTGCTTGCTGAATGAAAAGTAGAAACTCCTTTCCTCCAAACAGTTCCCTAGCAAAGAAATGATAGCAAGTGTTATGAGAATTAACATAATCCCCAAGTAGGAGCCTTTCTGGCTGATTTCAAATCAGCCTATCATGCTAAACTAAAGGACTGTATGTTTCACAAAAATTGTCAAGATTTAGTAACTGAACTGGGAAATTCAGCTTCAAACTACAACACAAGATGCCTACATCTATATGCACACTAAAAACGAAGCAAAACTAAGCAAAACACTCTATCAACTCAGTAACAAGCCAGCCACCACACTGTTTTCTTTAGGAGCAGGGAAACCACCCGTGTCTCCTCTACAATGCTTAACCCTAACACGCTACCAACATAACACGCACACTTTGGAGCCCAGTGTGGTCTTTGCCGTCTGAATCAGTGGTTCAGGGTTCTTAATGTCAACGAGGACACGATCACTGATCTTGTCCAGGTGTTCAATAGCAATGCGGGCGGCCTGCTCGTAGCCATCAGCAATCCTGACGGGGTGAATGCCTCGGTCTAGCAGCTGCTCAGCTTCTTCCAGCAACGCACCAGCCAGGACTGCAAACAGGACAGTGACAGGAAAAAGTTAAAACTTTGAGTATAGTAAAATCAATAAAAATCAGATGCTATTAATCAAAGAAAGTAAGTTCCAGAATTAAAGTGGTCATGCTCTTAGAAGCGGGGCTATTTTTGAAAGGGAGCTTTTGTTTTGGTCCTAGTGAAGGTATTAGCATCTCTCTCCTTATGATCCGTGTTCAGTCCTCAGTGATGTGAAGAATGCAAATAAAGAACAAAATGCAAGAACAGTCTAACTTTTGTAAGGAGATAACACTATTATATTTCCTGGGCTAGGGCACTTCTATTCAGTAAAATTATCCTGGTGTTAAGAGGATTTACAAATCTGTTAATTATTTATTCTCCCTCAACCTTCCCATCCCCTCATTTTGGGTCCACACAGATGAATTGTTTTGTTGATCTTAAATCTGCTGTTCTCCAAGGACACATAGAACAATGGTTGGCATACAATGGCACCCAATAAATGTGTTGAATTAAAGTTAGTTGCAGAAAAGGTAACCTGAAAGATTTTAATCTCTTTAGTCTTTTCTACCTTTTTAAAACAACTAAATAGCTCAAACTTTCAGGGAAAAAAAATTGCAAGGACACTAAAGCGAACACTTGTGCACTTTAAGATTTTGATATGCACACACCCTCTTTTTCTGTCCAATTCCTTGAAAGTCAGTTGCAGCAATCACCAAGCAACCATTCCATATTTTGGCATCTGGCTGAGAACCAGGGCATTTTCCTATGAAACTACAATATAACTGTCAAGAAACAATCCCAGCTGGGCATGGTGGCGCAAGCCTGTAATCCCAGCACTTTGGGATGCCGAGACAGGAGAATCTTGAGCTCAAAGCCAGCCTCAGCAATGGTGAGGCGCTAAGCAACTCAGTGAGACCCTGTCTCTACATAAAAAAAATAGGGCTGGGGATGTGGCTCAGTGCCCCTGAGTTCAATCGCCAGTACCAAAACCGAACAAACAAAA
Organism: Geosciurus inauris; assembly: GCA_004024805.1. Taxonomy (NCBI): domain Eukaryota; kingdom Metazoa; phylum Chordata; class Mammalia; order Rodentia; family Sciuridae; genus Geosciurus; species Geosciurus inauris. The sequence continues at coordinate 50,225 of PVHX01009948.1, read as the reverse complement.
ACAAACAAACAAAACAAAACAAAACAAAACAAAACAAAAAACCCCAATCCTGCCAGGCATGGTGATGCATGCCTGTATCCCAGAGGGTCAGAGGGTGAGGCAGGAGGATCATGAGTTCAAAGCCAGCCACAGCAACTTAGTGAGACCCTGTCTCTAAATAAAAATATTAAAAGGGCTGGGGATGTGGCTTGGTGCCTAAGCACCCCTGGGTTTAATTCCCAGTACAAAACTACAAAAAACACACAAACCCCAAAACCTGAATCTCGATACAATATCATTATGTATTATATGATCTATAACCAACCCCCCACCACTTGTCCTAAATATCCTTTACAGCTTAAAAACAAACTGGTTAGCCCCAATCAAGAACCAAGAACCATATCCTACAGCTAGCTGTCCTTTCACATTCTTTTTTTTTTTGGGTACCAGGGATTGAACTCAGGGTCAACCACTGAGCCACATCTCTAGCCCTATTTTGTGTTTTATTTAGAGACAGGGTCTCACTGAGTTGCTTAGCGACTTGCTGTTGCATAAGTTCGGCTTTGAACTCATGATCCTCCTGCCTTAGTCTCAGTCTCTCAAGCAGTAGGGATTACAGGTAAGTGCCACCAAGCCTGGCTTCCTTTCACACTCTTGAACTCCCCCCACCCTCTTTGTTCTTTTGTGACCCTCAGTTTTTTTTAAAGTTTTGTTTTGGTTGCCAATAGATTTTTTATTTATTCATATGTGGTGCTGAGGACAGAACACAGCCTCATGCATGCCAGGCAAGTGCTCTACCACTGAACCACCACTCTAGCCCACTGTGAAACTCAGTTTTAAGAAGCCTGGAACACTTGTAGCATTTTCTTCAACTTAGATTTGTACACTGTTTCCCCATGACTTGACTCAGAGCAAGCATTTTCAGTAGCTTGGTAGCTCTGTGATTGACTTTTTTTTTTTTAGGATTAAACCCAGGGACACACAACCACTGAGCCACTTCCCCAGCCTATTTTGTGTTTTATGTAGAGACAGGGTCTCACTGAGTTGTTTAGTGCCTTGCCACTGTTGCTGAGGCTGGCTTTGAACTCGTGATTCTCCTGTCTCAGCCTCCCTAAGTGCTGGGATTACAGGTGTACCACCGCGCCTGGCTCTGTGATTGACTTGATAAACAATACCTCTTAGATGAGAAACAATAAGCTATCTTTTCTTACCAACCACTCCTGTGGTTCCATCTCCAATTTCATCATCCTGGGATTTGGACAGTTCAACCATTAACTTGGCAATCTGATGATCGACATCCATCATGCTTAAAATGGTGGCCCCATCATTAGTTACAGTAACGTCGCCATCTTTATCTACCATCATTTTATCCAGTCCTAGAAAGACAATAATGCTTAGAAGGCCTTTTTCCTTCCTTTTTGGAGAGGGGGGCACCCAATACCAAGAACTACTCAGAGCTCATCTTATTTATACAATTTATAAAAATCGAATAATCCAACATATATAAAAATACCTGTATGAAGACACTTTTAGACTGGCTAATCTAAAGCAACACCATAACGGAAACAATCTAAATGGCCAAAACCAGAGAAGTTAAAAAAAAAAAAAAAAAAAAATTATGGACTGTCACTGAATGTATAAATTTCAAAAGATAATCGATATAATTTGGACAATGCTAAGAAGTGATGCTAGGTGAAAAAACAAATGTGATGTAAAACCGTACATATATTTAATAGAACCATGTTTTTGAAGTCTGAAAAACACTAAAACATTTGGGTTGTGTTAGGGTACAAGGACACCATCCTCCAGTTTTCTAAAGAGATCACACTATCATTTAAAACTTTTGCTGAAGAATACAGATTTGTTAGACTCTTACCATTTGGTCCAAGAGATGTTCTCATTGTATTTGCCACAGCCTTTGCAGCCATTATATGAGACTAAATAAAACAGAAAAAATACCCAGTTACGTATAATTTCAACAGTTAGAAGCAGAGGTGATGATTTCCAAAAACACTTTGGAGAGTCTCTGTCCTCTGGCAGCTTTTACTTCAAGAGAGGCTATCAACAGGTCTAAGTGTTAACAATTATGATTACTGGCTTTAGTAGGAAAAAAAAAAAAAAAGAAACAATCAAGTGCTTTTTCTTACCTCATTTAACCCTCAACATGTCAATGAATCAGGTTCTTTCACCAGCCAGGGCCTGGAATCCAACTGTAAACATGCAATGTATTTAACTTTCACACTGAGGTCTACTGTGGAAATATTCATGTGGAGTCTACATATAACATATAACCCAAACAGAGGAGTCACCCTTGTCTGTCAAAGGTTTTAAGAAAGATTATTCAAAGAAAAAAAAGTTCTGAATAATGGTTAAGAACTTGTTAACAGTGATTCTGTGGAGGCACATAATCAGGTAGACAGCTCTACTTTAACCTGTCTATTCTCTTGCTCTAAAAATGTTCCACCTGTCTGAAATTCCAATTACAACAATAGATCAAAGTTAGCAGATACAAATATTAGAATAATCCAGTTATCTAGTGTCTAAAGTGGCAGGTGTAAATTAAATTTTTAAGGGGATAAAGCAAGCAGGGAGAAATATGGCAAATATGAGAACTTGCAAAATATACTTTATCCTGCTGCTTAGAAAAGTGGAAGAACATTCTCTTCTTCCTTATCCTTCCAGTTCTGTTTCCAGAGAGAAAAATCTAAACCTTAAGGCACCATGGTTCAGTTACATTGTGCACTAAAGAGGATTTTGGTGGCTGGACTAAGAATTTAGCCTGCTTTGATTTAGGTTATTCACTTTTATTTTATTTTTTAGGTACTGGGGATTGAACTCAGGGGTACTCGACCACTGAGCCACATCCCCAGCCCTATTCTGTTTTATTTAGAGATGGGGTCTCATTGAGCTGCTTAGTGCCTCGCCGTTGCTGATAGGGCTTTGAATTTGCCATTCTGTCTCAGCCTCCCAAAGTGCTGAGATTACAAGTGCACCTGGCTAGGTTATACACTTTTAGAACACAACTCCTTCCTAAGCCAAGCAATGCCTGCATTTTTAAGGGAAATTGTTACACGGGAACATTACACAACCAAAGAATCTTAACAAAATACTAATTACCTTTAAGGCTCTAAATAAAAGGGAAAAAGAGTTTGTAACCTTTACCTATGAAAATGTTATGGCTTACGAAATTTCCTTTATTTTTTCACGTGTTTTGGTTCTTTCTTTTCAGTCAATTAGATGTTCTATGAGATCAGGGGATTCCAAGTACACATCCTCAAACTGAGAAGCCTCAGAGTGTGCCAAATCAGAGCTCCCAATTCTTAAAAGACTTAAATGGTCATGTTACTGTTTGAATAAGCCTTAGGTTTTGGTTTCTATATTCTAGGAAAATAAATAATCCCTTGCTGTAATATTTGGACAGGTTCATCAATTTGCAGTGAAACTCAGAACTTGGAACTCAGAAGTGTTAGTTACAGTAAACAATTTTCCTAGCTCTCACCCTTCTGCAAATAAAATTTAGGCCAATGACAGGAAAACACTAAGATAACCAAAGCTCGTAAACACCTTTCTCTATTTCCACACATAATTAGGCTCGCATTTCCTCCAAATGTTGTTTCCTTTCTTTCTTTTCTTGCTTTACCAACCTAACTCAGATCCAAAGCTCCCTACAGAAGTTCGAGGTCTCATCTTGCCTTCTATCCCTCAGATGTGTGCCACCATACCCAGCCCAGTTTGTTCTTTAAAGCACTCCACAATCTGAAACTCAGCTTCCTTCTGGTGAGGATGATCTCTGCTTGTTCCCCAAACATGTCTTTCAATCTCTAAGGTGTCGATGCACAGAAAGCCCTCCTCCCATGAAAATCCCCACTAACTCTTTAAAGTTCAAATGCACATGTTCAGTAAAGCCCTCTCTGTCACTCTGGCATGTTACAAAAGATGTAAAGTTCATCCAGTCTGTGAGAACACTGGAAGCCCTTAAAATACATTTTGAAAGGTATGTCTTTATAGGAGAATTTAGAAAAGAACCATCTTAGGGAAGAAGTTCTTAACTGGGAGCAGTTTTATCTCCCAGAATCAACCTGACAACATCTGGGTATGTTTTGGGTCATCAAAACCGCAGGGGGGCTAGATATAGCGGTGCACAACTGTCACCACAGCTACTAAGCTGAGACAAAAGGCTAGACTAGGCAACTTGGTGAGATCCTGCCTCAAAACAAGAAGTGAGGGCTCAGTGGTACAATGCCTGCCCAGCGTGTGTGCGAGGCCCTGGTTCAATCCTCAGTACAGAAACAAGTCCAGCTGCCCCCAACAAAAACTGGAGAAGTAATGTTACTGCCATGTACTGGGTTCACGCCAGGGAAACTGCCAAGTATCCCTACAAAGGGCAGGGCTCCACACCAAAGAATGACCTGCACCCAAATGTCAACAATACCAAGGCTGAAAATAGGGCTCTTTAGTAGCTACGTGAATGGGCAATTTCTCAATTAGCCTGGTCCTAAATTTGCAGTTCTGTAATAATTTTTGTAAGCTGCAAGCCAAGTAACTTGGACCGGAAGCATGGAATAATTATTCAAAGATGAAAAGTCTGTCTGCCTCAGAATCGTGCCACTCGATTTGAACGAAAATACCAGTTTTTGTGTTCTTGAGGCTTTATACTGTTGGCAGTTATTGATAAAGCAACTCTACCCTCTTTTTAAAACAGGTGAGAGCTAGTAACTTAATTTTTTTATATCCATACAAAGGAAATATACAGAGAAAAAAGAACAGTACCTGTCTCAGAGGGTGAGGATTACACACAATAACCCATGCATCAAGCACTGAGGCTATGCCTTCACTTACACCAACCTGTCACGTCCTCAGTTTGCTCACTGAGAAACCACTTCAGAGAGATTGTAATTTAAGTTAGTTAGCACTGTATTATTTAAACCACAAGACACTAGGTGAACAGGGACATCTCAAACCTGGTGGCATGCTTTACCCACATAAAACCCCCTAACAGGCCCCTCAAAGTGTCCTTTCCTATACATTTTCTCTGCTGACATGTGTTCAGATGACCCTTTCTAACCTGGACTCTTGCACTGATTTCTTTAAAACTTCTTTGTTCTTCCTTATTCCGTTCAGTCTATCTCAACCGTTGCTTCCTACGGTGTATCATCCCAATTTCTAACCAAATGCCACGCCGTCCCAAATGTTTGAAGGGCTCCCTCACTCTAATCTGCATCCCTTCTCACAGCTGGTCGTTCTGATCGCACACCATCTTGGACTATAGTCATCTGTCCATGTTTTCGCTCTTGCAAGTTGTTTCTCTCCGTAAGGAATACATTTATTTCCACGACACCGTATACATAAAGGCACTCAAGAGTGAAATACTTGTGACTAAACCTTTACGAGTGACAAAGAAAAGGAGCTTGTTTCTCCCGGGCTGTTGCGGGCACACCAACTGAAAGCTGGATGCGCAGCCGTAGCCAGCCAGGTGACCCAGCCCAGCCGCTCTGCGTGCTCCTCGGAAGGCCGGCGCCGCGGGGCTGAAGAGCCGGCCGCCCGCCCGAGCCCCTATGTGGGCTAAAGGCGTGTCGGTCAGCCTCTCCCGAGCTCAGGGAGCGGGGTGCACGGCCGGGTAGAGAACGGCTGCCCTAAGAAGGGGGTCCCAACCTCCCCAGCCCGCACATGGCACAACCGCGCCTAAGCCTGCGCAGGCGCACAGCCCCAGCTCCGGCCGCCCTCCCTCATTCCACGGCACGCGTGTCCCGGGCCGTTACCTTGAGGGCCTCAAGTCCCATAAGCCGAGACTTGCGGTCCTGATCCTTGATGATGAGGAAGGGGCGCCCATATTCATCGAACGCGAGGGTCCCCACGGACGCCATGATGCAGCCACAAGAGTTACTTTCCCACCACCGACGGAGACCGCTCCGGAACTGAGAACGCGCCTTGTTCTCGCGGGAGGGCTCAACAGCTCGCGCATGCGCAGTACGGTCGCTCGGGATTTATTTTTCAACCGAGACTAGTTTTACGCCAGACAGTAACTTCTGGAATCAGCGGTCTTTGGAAACTTCTATCATCCAGAAAAGTTGGGGGGGGGTGCGATGACACGGGGACTTTTAGAAACACAAGCCAAGAGTACGCCAAATTTAGTCACTTAAGATTTGCAATAGAGATATTTTGAATGGTGGGTCCCAATGAGAAACTCATTTACCTAAAACATTCTCTGAGCTCTTCCTACCCGACTCCGAGGAAATGGTAAGCTCCACTTCCTCTCCGCGCCCGCAGGAAGTCTCGCGATGGAGGGAGGAGGTGAGGCCGGAGCCGCGCGGGGTTTGCCTTCGGGAATGGGCGTGGGCGCCCGGGTGGAGCTCGCGGCCTGCCACGGCCGAGTGGCCCGGCCTGTCCGCGAGCTGGGGTCGTGGGCCCCGGGTGGTCGGCCGGCGTTGTGTGCCGAGAGCCGTTCTGAGCGCCGTGGGGCACGTGCGTCGCAGCCCTGCCGCTGACGAGCTGTGTCTTTGCAGAGGTGGTTTTGTGCCTCAGTTTCACTGTCTGCAAACATGGCTGTGATGACAGTCGTATCTACCTTTCATAGGGCTGCTGTAGGGATTGGGAAGTGTCTAGGCCTTTGCACGCAGTGTTTAAGTGTTCACTAAGTAAATACCCATTTTGCACATTAGTAACCTGCGCAAGGTTAGAAGCTAGGAAGAGGCAAAGTTGAACAACCCAATGCTCAGGGTCCTGCTGCCTCAGAAATATATTTCCTGGTAATCCTAAATAGATGGCACCTTGTCCCTAAATTGCAACCTATGGTATAGGTAGATTTATTTGTCGTAGGTTTCCAGTTTCTCTTCATCTCATCTGCTATAGAACAAAGTTTGCTCCTGTTCATTAATAAACATTGAAATGAATGCATGCATTAAAACATTTAACCCCAGCCTGAAAGCCAAAAATTGACACTGTCATGGAATGGTTGGTGATCCATTAACCTCTTCTAATGCTTGGCCCACCTTTTGTCTAGACTTAGGGTAATACACCGAGGGCATTTTAGATTTTGTAGTAGGGTCTCATTTCTGCTTTGCTGAGTTGGTGCTTCCTCATTCACAGTGGTGAAGTTTGCATTAAATTGCTGTGAAGAATAGAAAATGCCTAATGGCATCCTTTTTGCAACTTATTTCCTGTCAAAACAGTGTGGACGATTTTTTTCCTAATCAGTAGATGATATGCAGTAAAAAGGACACAAATGACATTGGACCCATACGAGACAAGCCCTTCAGGAGCATATGTCTTAGTTATAAGTGTGCATATGCAGTTATACAATGGGCAGCCCTAAGTATTGTGACCTTCAAATATAAATCCTACTTTAAACCTGTGGCTGTTCAAAATTGCAAACAAGCATGATCTTCCTGGCCTTTTTCCTTAGGTTTGAACTTGGATAAGAATTCTGTGTACCTTTTTGTACATCTTAGTCACTACCTCTGCCTTCAGCTAATCCAAATCTGTCCCTGAAAATTGTGGTTTTCGACTAGTATCCGAAGTCACTATGTAGACAAGTTCTGGAGACAGAATAGAAATTAACCTTGAAAGTCTTCTACTTTCCTGAAGGGACTCCTAAGTGCTCACCACAGCAATTCGTTAATACAGTGGCTTGATGTTCCACAAGAGCACCTCTGACAGAAATCTCTTGGAATTTATATTTTATTTTATATCATTATCATTTTTGGTACCAGAGATTGAACTGAGGGGCACTTGACCACTGAGCCACATCCCCAGCCCTTTTTTGTGTTTTATGTAGAGACAGGGTCTCACTGAGTTGCTTAGCACCTTGCTTTTGCTGAAGCTGGCTTTGAACTCACGATCTTCCTGCCTCAGCCTCCCGAGTTGCTGGGATTACAGGCGTGCACTACCGTGCCTGGCCTGAAATTTATATTTTAGTAAATAGTCTTGTGAATCTAAACATAGTCCATTAAAAGGATTAAAAAAATCCATTAAAACCCAAATATTGTGGTGGCCTTGCTCAAAAATCTTCATTCTAGTCCACATGTAATGAAATAAACACATCCTGGTATTCAAACACCTGTCTTCCTGTTAATCTTCCACTCTGCTTAGCCAGGACTTCCCTACTTTCCATGCCTTGGTTCCAAGGTGTGCTTCTTTTGCCTGCCAGCTCAAATTCTGTTTCTTTGCAAATATCTTACTGGTTTCATTGTTGGCATCAGTCTTCCCTCCCGCTACCACCCTGTATTTCCATGGCATTTTCTGCATCTTTTTAAAAAAAAGATTTTTTTTGTTTTAGTTGTAGATGAACACAATACCTTTGCCTATTTTATGTAGTGCTGAGGATCAAATCTAGTGCCTCACAGATGTGAGGCAAGCGCCCAACCACTGAGCCACAACCCCAGCCCCCATTTTCTTCATCTTACAGTGTTTTTCACAACCTCACCTCTCTACCTCAGCCCCTGTACTCACAGGCTACTGGGAGGTCCTGAAAACCAGGAGCTCTTTATTGTATCTTTTGCTGGTTGCATGGAAAGGTACATGTTCACACAGACCAAATAGGATTTGAATTGACTGACTCGTGTGTTTACTACAAGTGGGTAAACAAAATATGCTATAACCATGCATTAGAATATTAGCCATAAGAAGGAATGACGTACTGATACAAGTTACAGCCTGGGTCATTCCTGAGGACATTATGCTAAGTGAAAGTAGTCAGTCACTGGAGACCATGTATGATTTGATTCCACTCCAGTAAGTTCATAATAGGGGACTCTACAGAGACCAGAAATAGATTAGTGGTAGCTTAGGGTGGAGTGGGAGGTGGAGGGTGGGTTGGGTAATAGCTGGAGGATAAGGGTTTCTTGTAATAAGAGAATGTACAAAAATTGATGGTGATTGCATATTATCAATGAATATACAAAAAACCACGTAGGTCCTTGGTAGCTAGGTGCGGTAACATGCCTGTGATTCCAGCAGCTTGGGAGGCTGAGGCAGGAGGATTGTGAGTTCAAAACCAGCCTCAGCAAAAGCGAGGTGCTAAGCAACTCAGTGAGACCCTGTATCTAAATGAAATAAAAATAGGGTTGGGGATGTAGCTTAGTGGTCAAGTGCCCTTGAGTCCAATTCCCAGTACACCCCCCCCCCCCGTAAAAAAAAAAACCAAACAAACATGGAACTGTAATGTTAAGTGGGCAAATTTTAGTTATATCTCATTAAAGCTATTAAGTTATTGGGCTCCCTTTCCAAGTTTCTCAAGTTATAGTCTTGAGAATAATAATTGCAGTTTAATAGTCATTACTCTCTCAGACCTGTGCTAAATCTTCATATGTATTTTTTATTTAACTGTTCCAGTAGCCCTATGGGGATAGTATTATTGAAAAGTCTTCTCTTTGTCAATTTTGAATTGGGTAAAAGAGTACCAAATCGTATTGGTGAGTGAGCAAACCATGCTGTAGGAGCAACTTACCTTATGTTACCTTAGTTAAGTTTTGAGACTCTAGAAATGTGTGACTGCAATCCTCTGAGCCACTGTACTGTGCACTTGGAGTGCCCACAGCATGACTTTGTAAAAAGCAGGACAAATGTACCTTGATCTCTGTTTTTTTTTTTTTTTTTTTTGGTACTGGGGATTGAACCCAGGGGCACTCGACCACTGAGCCACACCCCCAGCCCTATTTTGTGTTTTATGTAGAGACAGGGTCTCACTGAGTTGCTTAGTGCCTTGCCGTTGCTGAGGCTGGCTTTGAACTTGGAATTCTCCTGTCTCAGCCTCCCTAACTGTCTCAGCCTCCCTAAGTGCTGGGATTACAGGCTTGTGCCACTGCACCTGGCTCCTTGATCTCTCTCTTAAGTAAACAAATGAACAACTGTAGTGGCTAAGTTCTTCATTCAATGCCAGAATTTATCTGAAATCATTTAAAGAATTTGCTTTCTATCAAACACTCACCTTGTCCAACTTAATTTTATTTTACCTCTATTACTAGTGCTGGTAGCAGACTTTTTAAATTTTCCCCTTGAGTTGGTTTTCCACTATGAAACCAGTTTTGAAACTCCCTCTCCTTCAGGGGTCCTCAAAAGTCAAGAAGAATAAAGCCATGCTGAGTTGGGAATCCTGGTGGTTGGCCATCTCCCCTGAAGTGTGACTCACTGCTGTGTGCCAGCATTTGGTACCAGAATACATTGTCACAGTTCATGGTGACACGGTGTCTTGATGCAATAGGTAGAATAATGGCCTCTCCAAAGATGTCCACACTGTAATCACTGTAACCTGTGCAGACGTGATAAAGCATGTCTAGATGGAGATTATCCTGGGACATATAGGTGGGCCCAGTGTTTTCACTGGGATCCCTGTGAAGAAAGAGGAAGACAGGACAGTGAGATTCCAAGATGGAAACACGTTGGAGTGACGTGGGGTCAAGAGCCAAGGAATATGGACAGCCTCTGGAAGCTGGAAAACTCCAGAGAGCCCATCCTACCCTTCAGGCTCCAGGAGGAATGCAGCCCTGTGTCCCCTTGTAGACGTCTGATCTCCAGCACTGCATAGTAATAAATGTGTGCTGTTTTAAGCCACTGAGTGTGTGGTGATGTCTTAGGGTAGTTATGGAAGTAATGCTGTGGGCCTTTTGTTTGGCTTACTGAGAATGAAGCTATAAACAGTCACATCTGCAAATTGCAAGGGTCTGATGTTCACCCTCTTACCTTTTCCTGTTTCCTCTGGATTCCTGTGTTTTGCTCCTTAGCCCTGAGCAACGTGGGGAGCTGCGTCAGGGCAGAGATGGTCTGGTGCGCGGTGGGCTTCCGTGTGTCCAGCAGCGTGGTGATTGCCGACGCAGTCGGCTGCTGCCTGTGTGCACAGTCCCGCCCCGTGTGCTTTACTGCCTTCACTCATTTTGTGCTTGCAGCCACCCTGGCTCCCCCACTTTGCAGTTGAGGAAACAGGTTCAGCCACCAGAAAGGAGGGAGTCAAGGTCAAAGTAAAGTGACAGAGCTGGCATCACAGGCTCAGCAGGCTCCAGAGAACACACTCCTCCACCCTGTGCCGTGCTCATCACTTACCATTTTTAAATCCATATCACCTTTACATCCCATTAATAGCATATTTTAAAGGACAAAACCTGAGGATGTTTAAAGTGACAGTCATTTCTCTGTGATCAGTGATTGGAGGTTGGTTGTTTTACTCTGTGGTAGTATTGAAATGAAACTTACTTTGTTCTTTTTGGGTCTGCTTTTTAAAAAATTTCTTTATTACCATACTTAAGAGTTTGTTAAAACCTGATATTTGTCTCTTCTGTTACTTCAAAATTGTATTTGTGAAATGGATTGTAGATGCCAGGCCAGTTTTGGTGTAGAATCCTTTTGTCCTACTTGAATTAGGTAGTATTTAGGCATTTTCATGTTTATTTGTTTATGCGGCTTTCTTTGTTCAGAGCATAAAAAGCATGTACTAATGAATATTGAATTAATAAATTACTAGACAAAGTTTGAATACACTTTTCTCAGGATGACTCTTAGACATGACAAAATCAATATGTTGAGAAGAAAAGATTTTGGTCTTCCATTTGTATTGAATAATTTTCTCCAAATCACTTCAGTTTTGTAAATGAAATCTGGAACTTATTGTGGAATCTTATACTTGTAATTTATATTGTGTTCAGCCAGATTTTCCTTTCTTAGAAAGCATTAGTTTATTTATCAATAAGAATTACAGGCCAGGCACAGTGGCATACACCTCTAATTTCAGTGACTGGAGGATCCCAAGTTCCAGGCCAGCCTCAGCAACTTAGCAAGACCTTGTCTCAAAATAAAAAATAAGAGTTAGGAGCCAGGCGTGGTGGGGGACACCTGTAATCCCAGCACTTTAGGAGGCTGAGAAAGGAGAATCGCGAGTTCAAAGCCAGCCTCAGCAATGGTGAGGCGCTAAGCACCTCAGTGAGACCCTGTTTGTAAACAAAACACTAAATAGGGTGGGGATGTGGCTCAGTGGTCGAGTGCCCCTGGGTTCAATCCCTGGTACAAAAAAAAAGCCGGTTATGGAAGTAGCTTGGTGGTCGAGTGCCCCTGGGTTCAATCCCTGGTACTGGAAAAAAAAAAAAATCAGAAAATAGCGTAGTCCTGGATTTCAGCTTGAGTTTTCTGTGTGTTTTCTCTCTGTGTGTAGGTACAATCCCAGAAACACTTAAAGAAGAAAGGCAGTCGGGACACATTCTCCCCACAAGTTTGGAAGCCGGTGGTGTGAAGAGAAGCCCGTGGGGGTTCTTTCTTCCTGGGATTGTTGGTGGAGCGGTGCTGGCTGTGTATGCTGTGGCTGCTCCATTTATAACGCCAGCCCTGCGGAAAATTTGTTTGCCTTTCGTGCCTGCAACTCCAAAGCAGGTTGAAAATGTTGTGAAGATGTTGAGATGCAGAGGAGGAACCCTGGTGGACATTGGCAGTGGTGATGGGCGCATTGTGAGTTAGGCCAAAACGCTTTAAGTTTGGAATGAGGATCATTAAAATTTCTCTTTGCTTTTCTTCTGAGGCTTATACAAAGACTTGCCAATTCTGTCAGGCTGAGTGGTGGTTTCATTTTTTTGTTTGTTTGGCTAAACTGTTAGACCACCAGCATGTGTTTGGAATTCATTTTTCTCAGATTAATTTTTTTCTCAAAGGAAGATGAACTCTATAACCAGGCCAGGTAGAAAAGAACAAGTCATCAGATTGTTAGAATTCTTGGGCAGTAGAGGTGGCATAATCAGAAGAAACATTTGATCATGGGATTTCACAGTTCATACTTATTTGCTGCTTAGATGTCTGCTTCTGTGTTTTTCTGTATTTATTCATGTTTAAGTATGAATTCCTATGGGGTAATACGGAGTTAGAATAAGGAAGAGTCAGTGAGGAACCTCACGTAGCTAATGATCAGGTTTTAGCAACTTCAGTTCAACTTGACCCCAGCGGAACCTGTAAGTAGAGACAAGGCCGCCGACTGGCAAGTGAGCCTTCAGTGTGCCAGGTGGCACCATCCTCAGGCTTCCTCCTGCTGATGGGCTGGAGAGTAAAGACTGAGCCAGAGAGGTGTTGTGGAAGTCAGTAGTGTGGAGACCAGCAGGGCCACACCGCATCTCGCCAGCCCAGTGCACACAGACCCTGTGGTTCTGTGATCGTGACCTGGATCATTAGGAAGTCACTTGTGTTTTTTATGTTTTATTTTTCAAATTAAAAACATTAAAATTTTGGTAAAATATGTTTACTCCCTTAACCCTTTAAAAATATATAGCCAGTGTCATTAAATACATTCTCACTGTTCAACCGTTTCCACGCCCATCCACAGAACTCTTTATCTCACAGACCTGAAACTATTTACCAAACAGTGGTTCCCCGTCCGCTTCCTTCCCTCAACCTCTGGCAACCACTAGTGTTTATTTGAAGAAATTGGGAGACGTTTATTATCTAGGAGGAAGTATTTATGTTCTTATTGAATCGTTCACGTATTTGAAGGGCACCTGGTTTCTAAGAAAGTGGTTTCTAAGTTTCTGGTTTCTAAGAAAGTGGTTGCCTTGTGGCACTATAGTCACTTGGGAAGTTACCTTAATGGGACAGCTCTGTAAAGGTGCTCCCTTGAAGGGTGGGGTGAAGGCATATTGGATAGAGAAATCCCAGGACCCCTGCCATTCCTCCCGCCCTTGGGAGAAGAGTAGGATTCCATAGTTGACTTTTTATTTAAACTCACCATTTTACTTTTCCCTGTTTTGATTTATTTATTTGTTTATTTTTTAGTACCAAGGATTAAACCCAGGGATGCTTAACCACCAAACCACATCCCAGTCCTTTTTAGAATTTTTAGTTTTGAGACAGGGTCTCCCTAAGTTGCTTAGGACCTCGCTAAATTGCTGAGGCTGGCATTGAACTTCTGATCTTCCTGCCTCAGCCTCCCAAGATTACAGGCGTGCGTCACCGCACCTGGTTCTTTTTCCTAGTTTTAATTTAGACTGGACCATCATTAAATACTAAGGAAATGTGTAACTGATTGCAGATTCTTCACCAGCAGGTCATTTTATTGCATGTTATTACTTGTTCACGAAACCATCCTCCCAGGCATGTTCACTGTAACCTACTGCTGTGTGGCCCCCCAGTGGAATGAAAGAGGTGGCAGGTTTTCAGCAACTGCTTGTTAGACCTACTCAGGTTGGTTAGACCGGAATTAATTATGCAGTTTTCTAAAGCTAACTTCAATATCTGTTCTGATATTCAGGTAAAATATTTGACAAAAGCCAGGAAACTTGAGTTTGGCTGGGTTGGCCATTGCCAAATCCACAGGTTACATAACACTGGAGATCCATTTTTACATGGTGTCTTCAGTAAAGAGAATGGTTTTTGATGGAGTGTTTTAGAATTTCAAGTCTTAAATAGGAAATGTTCATATAATTTGACCACATGTGACAACTTTTTCTTCTTTTGGGTAAATCTTGGCCTCTCTCTAGGTGATAGCAGCTGCGAAGGAAGGATTTGCAGCTGTTGGTTATGAACTGAACCCATGGCTGGTTTGGTACTCCAGATACCGTGCTTGGCAAGAAGGAGTGCATGGCTCTGCCAAATTTTATATTTCAGATTTATGGAAGGTATGTAAAGTAGTAGAGGATGGTTCTAGAAAAATCCAACCAAAAGCTTTTTTATTCATAACGTGACTGACAACTGAAAAATGTCTTAAAAAGAAAATAGTTAAAATCCAAGTGACTATTTTGGCATGATTAGATGTATTTTAAACAGACAGATTTTACAAATGGACTTTAGTGTACAAGCTTGAAGTTTATGATATGTTAGGTCATGTGAATTTCAATAATTTATTGACTAAATTAAAAAGTTTTCTTTTATTATGAAGTAATGAGATTTTCCATTTCATGTGGAAATCCTATAAATTATCTTGATAAACATCTACCTCGTGCATGTGTGTGTATTTAGTAATGAAGAGAACAAAGAATCCACTAACCATGCTGTCAAGGTTACTTCTTGTCCTCATAAAGTGTGAGGCACTTTCAGATTTGCTTTTACTCTAGAGAAAGCCCTGTGATTTTGCTGTAAGAGTGCTCCATAAAATGCCTTTTCTTAAATAAGAGTTTTCCATTGTAATGTTGTCATCGGTAGCTTATAAAAATCCACTAGAGCTTTGCTTGCGTTGTTTTTCATGGCGTATGTAACTACACATTCTCTCTATATAGTAAATAAGGTTTTTATTGGCCAATAAGAATTTTGACTGGCAAAGCACTCCCCACATCCCCTGGGTTTCAGCTGTTGAGAGACCATCGGACTGAACTTTATAGTATTTTAGAGAGGTGGAGCGGATAATATTCTAACGATGGCTCAACATAAACCCTGTGGCTCTGAAATCCCTCCAGTTTTTGCTAAGCTGGTTGGTGTCCCATAGAGTGGAGTGGGAATGTGTGGCCCAGGTGCCAGGCTTGACCACCTTGGGCGTGCCCTGCATGGGGCCCCTGTGAAGGTGCCACAGGTTACAGGCAAGCGTTTGGAGAACTGAAGAATCGGACTGGCACGAGTGAGAGCGGGAGCAGGGTGCTCTCTCCTTGGTGCGTTCTTAGGGAGCCACTCCTCAGGAGCTCGTGGAGGCCCGTGGTTTGGCAAAGAGGAAAATTTCCACTCCTTTCTGGAAAGCTAAGCTTGATATCTGACTTTTCAGAATTAATCTGCCCATTGTTTCCCGTCTCACTTAGGTTACCTTTTCGCAGTACTCAAACGTTGTTATCTTCGGTGTGCCTCAGATGGTGAGTATATCCAGCCCTGGTCAGTGTAACCCCCTCCCCTGCCTGTCTGGGGTAGAGGATGCTACAGCCCTTCCAGAGCCAGCATGTGGCCACTCACCCATGTGCAGATTGGTGGCCTCTAGGGACTTCTAGGGAACACTGGATTTCAGGTTATCAGTTTAATAAAATAGTTCAGGGCCTTTAAATTTAATCATAAAAGATTGAGTCATATTTTTAAACCTCTGTTTGAGATAAAAATCTCAATGATCTACCTGGGCCTTAAAATTCCAGTTTGAAAAAAGTGGCCTTATGAGGTCCCCATGTTGAGTGCAGTTCATGATGTTCATGGATGCTCACTTTAGACCCAGCCAGAATCACTTGAGGAAGTTAATGGGATGTTCTCTTTGAGTCGATTATTCCTCCAATTTTGCAGGAAGATAATTTTCAGGGTGGATGAGCATTGACTAGTTTCAATTTACCTCAATCGACTGATTTGTTGAAGAACTGAGTATTGAACTTTGATTATGTACTTTCAAAAGTGAAAATACGATAGTATTCTCCTGAAAATGTTGTCTTCAGCCCTGGAAAAGATGGTCAGGCTGGGATGCTTCTGTTGTAATTGCTGGTTTACAGACCAGAGAAAGAAATCCCTTTTTACTTTTCAAAGTCTATAATTGTAGATGTAATAATCTGGGTGGAATTGGATGTTTGCAGAAATGGCACTATATAACTGATATCGCTTGTAATTAAAAAAAAGGGAAATTAACTTTTTTGTCATTTTATTCAGATTTATATAAAATGTTTCAGTGCTTGAGAAATTTATTTTTATGATTAGACCCTTCAGTGTAATGTCATGCTCTTTAATTTTTAAAGATAATTTAGAAATATTTTCATTATGTATCCTTGAAAGGACTGTATTCTGTATGTTTGTGATTTTCATTAGACTTAAAGACTGAACTTGGGTGTTTGCACTTTTGTTCTGAAATTGAAGACAGGTAGAAGGACATGATTCCTGACCATTTAAAAATGGTTCCAATTATGATTTGGGGGTCATAGTTGATAAAGAGTTTTGATTGTGGTTTACTGCTTATTATGATGTTGGGGCTTTCCTTCTCCAATGGAATAATTAGCATTTTGGAGATATGTAACTTTAATTTGAATTCTACACTTTTTGAAAATAGAAAGTTAATATTTGCTGGGCATTCTGTGCTGTCTGGAGAGGTGGGGTGATGAGCTGAGCTGTGGGTTACAAGGCCATGCTGCCTTGTCCCAGCGGGGGGCAGCAGTGGCCTTTGGTAAGGCCTCTGTTGTGTTTAACCTGTGGCAGCCTCTCCTGGGGCTTCCTCTCAGGTTTGATTATAAACAGTGTTGGAGCTCTTCACCCAGGGGCTATAAGAGCCTTATTATTTCAATAAGTGCTTTTGCAATTATTGCCCAGTCTTCAGGACATAAAGGAATGTTAATCAGGAACTTGCAGCATCTCACTCTTCCCGAGGAACCAGAAGTGCAGCTGAAAACCACGTCCCCTGTGGTGAGAGGATTCAGCTCGTCTGTGTGTTCCATGCTAGTGGGTTGATGGGGGTGCAGAGTGTGCCGGTGGCTTCTGTTGGTCCAGAAGGTTGATTTGCACATGTGGGGTCCCCACCTCCATCCTTCGCCAAGCCTGCCTAAATGGAGGCAGTGAGGGGAAGGGGAACGTGCCAACTGGGAAGTTGGAGGCCAGGTTGGCTCTTGGAGTTGGGCCTGACTACAGGGTCCTTCTGTTAAAAGGCATTCCCATTTTCTAAGAACTGGTAATATTCCAGTCATGGTCAGATGATGGCTCAACAAAATCAGCACACCCTGAAACACTTCCTATGGCAGCTGATGCGCAGGTGCTAATGGGAGAGCCAGGAGGAACCTTGGAGAAGCACGGAGGGAGGGAACCTGATTTTGCAGATCCTTGACCCTGCTCTGCTTGGCGACTGATCATGCCTAACATCAGGGCGGTCGCAGCACTTCCCCACAAGTCTGTTTCTAACATGATGGCATGAGGAGTCTCATTCAGGTCTGCTGGCTCAGTACCAGGATGGCAGACACCAGAGTGACACCAGTGTGTGCACCAAGTGCATCTTTTCAAAACCCAGACCAGCTCAGCCATGTCCTGTACAGCCTGACTTTGGCTGCTTCTCAGGGTAAGGCCTAGATGCTGTGTGTGGCCCCGAGGCTGGCCTGGAGTGGCTCCTGCTCACCTCCAGCCTGGTCCTGCCAGGCTTCCGTCAGCTCTGTGTGCAGCCCCTGTCAGCCCCTGGACTCCACTGTGCTTCTCTTACCAGAGCCTCGGCCCATCCCTTCTCACTGACATCAGTCCCCAACCCCTGGCCCTAGTGAGCACTTCTTGACCACTCATGGGCCAGCTGTCCTTTTCTCTGCAAAGCTGTCCTGATCACCGAGGTGAGTTGCAGCTCTCTGTCTTCTAGTCTGTAGCACTTGTTGCGCTGTCCTTAGATGAGGCATCCTGTACCTCCTTGCCTGCTGGCTTCTACATGCTTGTTTGTGCACTGTACAGTGACCTCAGGGATGTGGCCCAGCTGTCCCTGCTGCCTGACCTCCAGCTCAACATCTCTTGGCAGAGCAATTGGTCAGTAAATACTTTTGAGTGAATGAATATGGTGTAAACATACCCATTACCTGCACTTTTCCCAGAAGACTACTAATTGTGAACTTCAGCAAATGACTCATTTGAGTTCTGTTATGAATGGATGAATGAGAGTATCATTTTCTAATAAAGAAAAGTAGCTCATGAATGAACCCCTTATCCTTCCACTCTCTGTTCATTCAGTTAGTATGGCCACTATGCACCTGGCCCTGTTCTGATCCCTTGGAGTATTTAGTGAACAGCAGAGAACAAACACCCCTGCCCTGAGGTTCTGTGCTAGTGGGGAGTGTAGGTATTAAATGAGACACTTACAAAAACATATTGTTCAATAAAAGGGAATAAATGCTGTGCAGTTATTGAAATTAAGGGAGGGGTGGGGTACATTTATGCACAGTGAAGCTGGGCCGCAGGTTATAAGCTTTTGCAGGTGTCCAAGTGGTCAGGTGTGGACTAGGTGGATTGGGTGATGAGAAGCAGCCAACTTCTGGATGTATTGTGAAGGTGGAATCAACAGGATTAGCAAGCAGAGTCAGCATGGGAGGGAGAGAGAAGCCAAGGGCAGCCCTAGGGTGTCTGCTCAGCTCCTGGATGTGTGAAGTTGGCCAGAGCTGTGCTGGGCGAGGCACAGGCAGAGCTGCCTCAGACATTCATTGTGACATTCGAATGTGCATGGGCTGTTAGGCTAGCAGTTGTCATAGGAGTCTGGGGTTTAGGAGAGGGTGGCTAAAAGCGCAGTGTGTGGCTTGAACTGTGCAGATGGTGCTGAAGCCGGGAAGGCTGAGGTGACCTGGGGAGCCAGCCACAGTCTGAGATCTGCACTGTAACATCTGAGGTCTGGAATATGAGGGCCACTTGCTGAGGACCCCACAGAGGAGGCTGGTGGCAGAGGCTCTCCCCACCCTAGTGGGCAAGGGGAGCGTGTCTCCAGAGAGCAGAGATCGGTCCAGCAGATCTGTGCTGATGCTGGACTTGGCTGATTTGTCTCATGCTTTTCAGTCAGTCCAACTTGTGTTTAAAGTTTTAAAGGTGTAACTAGAATGTGATGAGTTTGTGTCACTTTGAAACCTATAATTGTGTGAATAATTTTGGATTCCATTATTCAGGCATGACACATCACTGCTTCTCTTTGTGTATGATATCAAGAGCCAGATTCGTTGCATATTTATGTGTAATTTAGTCAGTTAATTTCTTATGATTGGAATGGTTCCTTTCATTTTTAGGCTTATCTTGACTTAGCATATGACAATCATTTGAAAATAAAAGAAATTATAAAAGAGAAATGAATAATAGTAATATGAATAAGTTTACAATTATCCTTTTGATGAACAAAATTACCATAAGAAACTTCTGATATTTTGGAAAAACATGCATTGTCTCATTCTTTACTTACTTAATTTTCCCCTCAAGAAATAAAACTTGGGGCTGGGGTTGTAGGTCAGTGGTAGAGAGAGCACTTGCCTGGCATGTGTGAGGCACTGGGTTCGATTCTCAGCACTGCATGTAAATAAAATAAAGGTCCATTGACAACTAAAAAACATTTTAAAAAAAGATTAAAAAAGAAAGAAAGAAAACTTTGTTTTTTAAAAAAACCCTTTACTGACTCTTTGAAGAACAGAACCCTCCCATCCTTAATGGAACTTATCCTTTGTTATCTTGGAACTGGTTCTAATGGCAAGTTAGGATTCTGGCTCACTCCAGCCATAGGTCCTGTACAGGAGTTTTCCCAAGTCACTTTTATGAGATGTTGGTCAGCAATAAAACCTTCATGTAAACACTATTGATTTATTCATCTTGCTATAGTTTTTTTTTAATTTGTAGATGGACACAATATTTTTATGTAGTGCTAACGATTGAACCCAGTGCCTTTCATGTGCAAGTCATGTGCTCTACCACTGAGCCCCAGCCCCTATAGTTGGTTACTTTTAAAGGGAGCAGTTTTTGCTTAGATCTTTGATTCCAAGTATCATTTTTCACTAAGAGGAACTGGGAATCTTTGAGAAATGGTTGATCGGGGCTGGGGAAGAGAAGATACAAAAACTTGGAACATTTTGTTGAGCCAGAATATAGGGAAGTGCTCAGAATATTCAATAGGAGCTTGCCCAAGGGACAGAGGCCAGCTGTGGGAGACTTCCAGTGACCAAATTAGGACAATTTCAGTATTAGAATAAACAAAGTAATGCATTATAACTCACTGAACGGGAAAAGATTGTAGGTGTTCATGCTCACTGATAATTGTGGGTAGAGGGAGATGGGGAAGTCTGGCACATTCTTCCTTAGAGTATAAAGCTGATTCTCCATCTAGAAAAAATGATAGAATTAGCAAGTTGCTACTTTGCAACTGTTGTAGTAAAAACGGATTCAGGTCAGAATCATGAGTGCTACTTCGAGTGTGGGTTGTTTGATGAGCAGCAGTCTCTACATCATCTCACAGTGTCTCCCCAGAAGCTACCCACTTGTTGCAGAAGGGAACATAGTAACTACACTGTGGGGGTACCAGATTTCATCCTACTCCAGTGATTGACATCACCCTCAAGAACGCCTGGGGAGTTCTGATGAGTTCACAGCCTGTAGCTGGGACATTGGGAACAGACCTCAGAGGAGCCCAAGGGGAGGACCATTTGATTGATTGTCAGGAAAGAGAGAGAGAGAACCAGTCCAGATCAAAAGAGATCAAGGAAACATCTCAGCTAAGTACAAAATGTTTCTGGCCTGGATTCTGCCTTGGGGAAGTGTGATATAGGACACTATCGGGACAATGACAAAATTGGAGTGTTATTGAAACTGTTGTGGGGATATGATGTTGAGGTGTCTGAAGGAGATGACGTGTAACAAGATCCTCTGTCTTGGGAAATATACACTGAAGTACTGGGAAAAGGGCTGTGCTGTATGTAGCCTCTTCTCATAGGATATGGAAAGAATGTTTGTAGAGGACGAGAGCAAATACGACGAAGCCCATGTGACACATGTTCTGAGTGGCGACCCTGGGTGGAGGTATACAGGACTTCCTTGTTCTATTCTTGCAAAATTTCTTTCTTTTTTTTTCTTTTTCTGTTACATGGGCGCTTAACCACTGAACCACATCCCCAGCCCTTTTTAAAATATTTTATTTAGAGACAGGGTCTTGCTGAGTTGGTCAGGGCCTTGCTAGGTTGCTGAAGCTGGATTTGAACTTGCAATCCTCCTGCCTCAGCCTCCCAAGCCACTGGGATTACAGGCGTGTGCCACTGTGCCCCATGCACATTTTCTGTAAATTTAAAATTATCTTAAAATAACAAGTTAAAAGAAGTAAGTAGAAAAAAAAGTGTTTTTAGGACATGAGGTATTACTGTGTTTTTAGGACCTACCAATAAATTTCTAAGCAGCTGTTTATTTGCTGATATAGTTAAAATGTTGATACTTTCAGCAAACAAAATCCTTTTTATTGGAGAAAAGTATAAATAGGTAAATGATTTAAAACTGTCACTGATTTTAATTATTGCCACATCATGATTTTAAACAGAAACTGGACAACTATGACATAAGTCTGACAAACATGGCATGTTTTTAAAAAAATATTTTTTTTAGTTGTAGATGGACACAATATCTTTATTTTGTTTATTTTTATGTGGTGCTGAGGATCGAACCCAGTGCCTCACACATGTGAGGCAAGCACTCTACCACTGAGCCACAATCCCAGCCTCTAAAATGGCATTTTTTGTAATTGATAATAGAAGATGTACTTTTAAATGCGGTCAGTGTATCTTCTATTTTAATGGATTGTTTGATGATGTGTTTGTCCCTAAAGTTATCTTTTTTTACAAGTGTTTTCAGGGCTTCTTGAATACAAAAGGGCATTTGGTATCACTTCTTTTGCTTTTTTGCTTACTGAAGTAATGGTTGTTATTCTTCACAGATGCTGCAGTTGGAGAAGAAACTTGAACTTGAACTTGAGGATGACGCAAGAGTCATCGCTTGCCGATTCCCTTTCCCACACTGGATCCCAGACCATGTTACTGGAGAGGGGATAGACACTGTGTGGGCTTATGATGTGAGAACTTTTAGAGGAAGAGAAAAGAGGCCCTGAGAACTCAGTCAATGTGTCTGAGAATCAATGAGGCATCCATGAAAACCAATGCCTCTCCAGTTGGTCGTTCAAGTAGGAGACTTCACCCAGAGTGCCTTTTTAAAGTGTTGGTTGTCTTTGATTCTATAAAGACTTAGAGCAGTGTCTTTAGCAACAGAGTATATTTTTCTTTGGTATGGAATGAGAAATTACTATTATTTTCCTTAGCTTTTATGTAAAACAAATAGAAGTTAAGAAAAACAGGTTAGATTTAAAATCCACTTTTAATGGAACAGTCTAAAAAATGTACTTACTGCCTTTTTGTGTACTTGGATGCATGAAAATATGAATAAGCAATGGTCATATTTTTAGGTAGGAAAATGTCAACAGCTTTTTATATTACAAACAATATGGTTTACTGCCTCAGATGAGGAGAAACAATTTTTAAAGAGTATTTACAAATGTTTGCAAGTTTCCTATAGCTTTATTCATTCTTAAGAATTTTCTCTTTCTTTTCTGTACTTTATGATAAAATTAATTTTGTAAAGTATTCAGAAAAGCTTTTAGATATTAACATTTTTTAGGAATAATTTGGCTATTGGGTTGTTAAGCTAGTGGATTGCTGTGTTTTATTGAATCTATAATGTATACAAGTGTGTGTGTGTGAATGGGTGTGTATATATGTATGCACACATTTTAACATTTCTGAAATTGACATATTTTCCAATTGAAAGTGTTCCATAGCTTTAATTGACAGTATTGCACATTCGATGCAGTAGTACATTAACTTCAACTGATAGCATATTAGATTTGATGAACTGTGACATTCAGAGAAGATTCATGATGCATTGGAGTAACTAGTAATGATTTAGTAGTAAAATAATTAATTGTGAGTGTTGGTGTGGCCTGACCTGGGTGCAGAGCCCTGCTTGGTCACCAGCAGGAGGCTGTGGACAGTGACTTACTGCCTCTGAGTCTTTGCTTACTGAGTTACCTCTGGCATTGGGATAATGACACCCTGAACAGGGCCTGGGGACTGATTTGTAAAGCTCACAGCACATAGTTTTGGTCTACAAATGGTATTTATTATCTTAGGCGCTAAGGAAAAGCTTATTCATGGAAGTTGCAGATTATTTCTGCTAGTTGCTTCTTTATTTTATGAGAGCAGCCATTTATTTAATATTTTTCATTTATGAGAAGAGACTTGACTGATTTAGATAAAAGACAAGTTAAAGAAAACATTTGAATCTGAGTAGACAAGCTTCATATATCTAAAAAATGAATATTGAATGGTGGCTTGAATCATCCATGCTTATCACAGGAAAGAACCAAACTCCCAGTCACACACCATAACCAAAATGCTAAACTATCTTAATGGAGATTTAATGAAAAAGATGGTTGCATCTTCAACTCAGCTGATAAAAGTAGGAGCATTTGATAATTTTCATTTAAATGAGAACTGTCTGGGGACACATTCATTCGGTCATTTATTCATTCCACACATATGAGCTGAGTGTCTACTGTGATAAGCCCTGCAGTTCCATGGAGAGTAGAGGAGCTGGACCTGGGCCGCATGGCCTTCCTCTTCTGTAAGAGTAACAAACAAGTAAGCAAGCAAATCTTGGTGTGTGTCAGTTCTCTGAAAGAAAGCAGCTCTGAAGGTTTTGAGAGCGCTGTGTGTGTTTGGGGTGAAGGGTGGGAGTGTTGGACATCTGTCGACTGCTGCATCCACCCCCTCCCCCAAACCCTGGTCTAGGAGAAGGAGTTCTCCCCTGTGGTATGTAGCTTTGGTGGGAGGGCATTCTGGTGTCTGGCTCTCATTGTCACCTTCCACTCTAGCCAGTCCTATAATTTTTCTGAGTACACTTGGAAAAGGACCCATAGTTGCTCCTTGCTACAGGCCATGGCGGGCGGAGGCAGGGTTTTGTATAGCATTGGAAGTATTCAGCACTCCTCTGATGTACCCCTGGTGGACATCTGGAGGCATCTGACTCTGTACAGCTTTTTTATAATTTGCCGTTTCTGGAGGCTCTCCTTTAGCTGTCCACAAACGTTCCTGTAATCTCAGAGTAAAATAGAACATTTCATTAAGGTGTTGTAATTCTGTAAGATCTTGAATTGCTTTTTAAAATTAAAAAAATTAAAATTGTGGCTTGTTAAGTAAATGGTACAATAAGAATTTTTCTGTAGAGGTTATTGTGCCTTCTCTAGAAGGTTTGAGTTTTTGTCAATTACTAGAGTAAGGACACTGATCATACTTGCTCATGACACAGGGCTGGGGATGAGAGTTGCTATGTTGGCTGTCAAAAATAGGATTCATAAGTGCCTGTGTGCACTGAAACCGGGGGCCAGTGCTAATGTGATAAAATTAAAGTTATAGAAGAAATAATAGGAATAGGCAATGATAGAGTACCAGCTTGGCATGCATGAAGGCACGAGGCCCTGGTTTGATCTCCAGCACTGCTAAATAAATAAATAAAATAGGAATACAGTGTAGGGGTGATTTTGCTCCACAGGCCCTTGGTGAGCAGACTGGGCTTTTCCACTGACACTCAGGCAGATGATGGGAGTGCCCTCCCATCCGGATAAATCTTTTTCCAGAACGTGGTACCCAGGACGTGAGCCCCATGTTCTCCAAGTGTAGCAGGTAGGCCTCCTCGGACTCAGGGGTTCTGGCATTCAGACTCCCTCAAATGTGCAGCTCTACCAAGTGCATGTAAAACCAAGTCAAAAGATTTAAGAAATGAGACCCTCTTCCACATTCCCTGTGTTTTTTCACCATTGCTGGGATGTGGTGTGCACTACGGCAAGTCACACCAGACAGAATAGAGGAAATGCAAGATTCCTGACATTTAAACGATGCCGCTGGACAGCATCCCTCTGCCACAGTACCTTTCCTGATGGCTGTGAAGACCTGGCTGTGAAGAAAGGAACGTTCTGAGGGCTAGCAGTCCTTCTAAGCTGTGCTATGACGTGTTCTTGGCCTCAAGAACATGCCAGGATGTGCTCACTTGGCTGGGCACATTCCAGGAAAGGCCTCCTGTGGTTGCAGAGTACATGACAGGAGTCTACTTAAATCTCAAGGGACAAGTACGCCCATTGTTTTGTGGTCTCATGCCACACTGTGCCCACCTCTTCATTAAGGTGTGTGAAGTCACTGGGTCATGGAGTATTCTTCACCCAGCTAGGCAGTCAGATCCGCAGGCCTAGGCCAGGGGTGGTCAGTGGGTCTTGAAGGAGGTGTGTGGACTCTGCCTCCTTACCCTACACTGTTCTTCCCTCTGTCTTGCTTCAAACCCCTAGATTTTCAGGTGTTAGGCATCAGTGTTTCCAGGGAAGATGGGCCCATTCCTCTTTGCTGTGGGTTTCAGGGTGGTCAGTGAGCCTGTGATCTAGTTCCTACATCGGGAATGAGGGAGGTCTGCCGGGAGCTTTGGGAAGAGCTTTTGTTGCCAACAGGCTGATGTGATTGAGGAGTGACTACCCTTTCTGGCTTTGCATTTTCCCTAGAAGGCAGTGATAGCTGCAGCTTTTGCTGCCATTCTGTAACTATGAGGGGGATGTGGAGACGAAAGCCATGGCTGGTGGAGGAGACAGGAAGATTTGGTCCTGGTAATGCTGCTGAGCTGGTGAACTGACTCTGAAGCCCTCTACCTCAGGACATCGTCTTAAGTGAAGCCATTGGTCCTGGCCTTCATGGGTCCCTTAGGGGAATGAAGGGAAGAAATCGCCATGGGACTGGGCTGCCTGGCAGCGGTGTTGTGCTGTGCAGGAACTGGTAACAGGACTGTACCTGGCACTCTCCTGGCTGTCCCTGCTCTGCTCATGTTCCCCTGGCCCCAGGAGGAAGGGGGATTGAGGAAGCCAGGTTGCAAGGGGGGTTTTTGGTGGGCTGGCTGAGAAGGGACCTCCCCCTGAAGGGATGGTGGGGGTTCGTTGCGTGGGTTCCAGAAGTTCCCTGTGATGCCTTTGGATGACTGTTGGGGGTGCAGCTGGAACTGTGCCTACCTGAGGAGGTCACCAGGGAGATCATTGGGACCCTCTTGGCTCACATGGGGGATGTCTTTGGTTTGATCTGTCCCTACATGAACAATAGATTAGACGGGTGATGTAAAAAACTAGAAATAGAAAATGGGACAGAAGAAGCTTCATCAATAAAGGAAATGAATTCTGGATGTCTTGAAAACATTCCCCCAGGCACAGCTGAAGAGGTTGCAAATCTCTCCTTTGAATGAGAGGGTGTTTGAGGCAGAAGCCAGGAAAGCGATGGGCGTTGCTGCGTGCCGGGTGCTCCATGTGCCCCCCATCCCGTCATCCTCAGGTAGGTGATGCAGTCTTCAATGTATTGTTTTTAAATCCAAGAAGAATCATCACCGACTTCCAGTCACAGCCTGACACAGGAGCACAAGACCTTTATGGTATAAGTTGCTTGCCTGGAATCTGTTCTGATTGGCTTTGGCGAGCAAACCAGGGTCATTGGGTGGATGCTAAGGGGACAAGAAGTTTAAGTTCAATAGGAAGTGCAGTCTTAAGTTGTTTAGAATTAGAATGTGTCCCTAAGTAAGTTCCTCCTCCCTGGAGACTGGGGAGCCGAGGCTGGACGGCCACTTGGTGGAGATGTTGCAGAAGGGATCTGCCTGTAAGCAGGCACAGAGTCCCAAGATGACCTGCAGTGAGGACAGGTTTTCCAGCCTTAGCAGTCTGCATGGACTTCCGAGGTCTGCATAGCCATTGGTGATGGAGGTGATTCACACATCACTGACAAACTTGGCATCCCCCAAACATAAGGAGGTTGTGGCGATGTTTCACTGTGGTATTGCAAAACAAGTCAAAGCACCTGGAAGCTGACAAAGGAAGATAGATTGTACCAAAACTCCAGCCGTGAAGAGTGAAAAGTTGGGATCTCTAACTTTTCCAGAGGGTTTAGCTAGAATGGACACAGTCGTGCTTTCTCAGTACTGATTGGGACCAGGAGACTGTTCTAGAAGCCCCAGGTAGGCATCCATCACTAATGGCACCTCATGCTCTTTTAAGTGGCACTGCCCTCCATAACCCTGTCAAGGGACAACCTTATGAGGACCGAAGTGCCCTCCCCATTGTTCCCCAATTGACCTGACCAGGGTTGGGCTTCTGAGCCTAAGGCAGGCTATTGGCTGGCCAAAAAAAGTGACTGGCAGGAAGAGAGAAAATCAGCTCTGTGGATTTCCTACTGAGAATTCAAACTAGGGAACAGTTTGGAAACAGGAGTAGAAACTAAGGTCACAAGGCTGAGGCCAGAGGAGCTGTGGTGGCACAAGACACTGAGAGAACAACAGGCTTCTCTGAGTTCAGGGAGCAGCCTCTGTCCTGAGACGCCCCCCTGGCAAGTGGCTGCCCACTTCCACTGGCCACGTGGACCAGGGAACCTGGGTGCCCCAGAGTGGAGCCGCAGAGCTGCTGCTGAGCCTAGCCTGTGTCCTAGCTGATCAGGCTGATGAACCTGTTCCTCAAAGAACTCCATTTACGAAACAGGTAATTTTATGAATAGTAAAAATAGCATTTGTCATATCAGATATTAAACATAAGAAACTTGCTGGATTACAGGTGCACACCTGTAATCCCAGCGGCTGGGGAGGCTGAGACAGGAGGATCTCGAGTTCAAAACCAGCTCCAGCAACTTAGCAAGACCCTAAGCAACTCGGTGAGACCCTGTCTCTAAATAAAATACAAAAAAGGACTGGGGATTTGGCTCAGTGGTTAAATGCCCCTGGGTTCAATCTCCAGTATCAAAGAGCAAACAAAACGAAACAAAAAACCCCCCCAAACCCCTAAAACAAACACAAGAAACTTATACCCAAAGATAGTGCAGACCATATATTTTAATAGAAAAAGGGATATTTATATAAACATAAGGATAGCTGCATCTAAATGACACAAAGTTTCTTAGCTCAAAGAGAAAACTCCTAGTGATCTGGGTATCCTCTTAGGCAGAACGCCGTACTCCTTTAGATTGAGTGCTCTGTGGTAACGACACATGATGATGATATTGGAATTGGCACACTTGGGACTCAATGAACTGAGGCAAATTGAACATGAACAAAAAGATCATATAACTTTTATAGGTGAGGGGAATTAGATGTCTTATTTTTCTAATTTAATATTACAGTGTGAACACTATCCAGGAAGGATTGATAAAACAATGGCTCATTGATCATCAGCTTTAATTCAAGGATGGAAGGGAGGAATCAAATTCATTTTCTTCTCCGTCATATTGCAGTGTGAAAAATGGGGCAGCAAATCTATGTCTTATAACCATTAATCCAAATGTCAGAGTAGTTTCACAAAACTCCATATATATCCCAAACTTGGTGGCTACCTTCAGGTGGTGAGGTCTGATAGAGTTTTGCTGTAAACACAGCTTTCACAGTGTCTTTTGTGTGGAATGTGGCAGCTGTAGGGGACGCAGGGTGGCAGAGTGCATCAGGCACTCTTGTGGTGCTGGGATAGGACTGGGATCTGAGGTAAGAGGAAGACTTCGCCTTTGCTGTGTATTTTTAAAATAATTTTTAACGTATATATGCACATGTGTATGCAATATATTTGTATATAACTTTACAGTTAATTTTTAAAATTGCATATCCAAATAGAAATTCAGCTTTGATTTGCTTACAAGATGCAACTTTGTAAAGCCCATATGAAAGAGAGAGCTATTCAGCAGTGATGTGGGGCTGAACTCTGCTGCACTATTAAGCAGTCAGTAGTACTCTGAAAATCAGAGAGCTGAGGCGTGCAGGGAAAATTCATTATGTGGAGCTGAACTTGCATGGAGATAGAGAACTGACTTTCAACCACTTGTATTGGGTCTGTGTTGCTTGTTTGTGATTTTTTTAACCTTCAAGTCTTTCTCCTCCTTTTTCCTGTTATATCTTTGTTATGAAATGGCAAAAGAAATACACAATTTGTGAGATTCAGGTCAGCAGCTCAAAGAACCAAAAAGTTACAGGCCTGACAGAAGGTGGACAGGGAGAGACCAAGGGACTCCATGTGGAGCAGTGAGGAGGAGCTGTCCCCTCAGCACTCTCCTCCTCTGGCCTGTTGTAGGTCAGCTACATTTCCAATTGTCCATTTTCTTCATTGTCCACTTTCATTTTCCTTTCTTGTCTTATCTGAAAGTTTAATGCTTGTTTTTAGAACTAGCAATTCACGCTTGATTGGGACTGGCAATTCATGCTTGACTTTTTTTTTTAATTGTTTTTAGTTGTAGATGGACACAATACCTTTATTTTGTTCATTTATTTTTATGTGGTGCTGAGGATTGAACCCAGTACCTTACATGTGAGAGGCAAGCACTCTACCACTGACCCACAACCCCAGTCCCTCCGTCGTGATTCTTAAGGCATCCCATTTTATCTTTGGGTACCTCTGTGAGGTCATCCTACACGTGGTTGAAACCTTGCTTTCTAGCATTTCTCACCCACTGCCTCTAATTTCCTCCTTGGGAAAAACCCTGAAGAAATCTAATATTTTCTCTATAGGATAGACTTTGGATATCTGAGGAACTCTGTCCTGTCCCAGGGAATCTTCCCTTTGCACGGTTCTTCACATAGCTCAGCCCTCCTGCAGCTGGTAACTTCCCTTAACAGAAGCAGATTACCAGGCATCTTTCTCAAGTGGGCTGGAATGGACACTGCCCCCAGGTGTGGCCCCCAGTGCAGAGGAGAGCAGTGTTCCCCTATTCTCATCTTGAACTCATATTCAAATAAGATGGAGACTCACGCTCTCCATTCATATGGAGTTTTACTTAGGCTTCTGAAAAGCCGTATTTCTTTTCAAGTGAATCATATAAGTGAAGTTATTTTTGATCCTAGTGATTTTATGTTTTTGAAGCAAGTAAAGAACCTTCAATATATTTTTTCTTTTTTTTTTTTTTGTTACCGGGGATTGAACTCAGGGTACTTGACTACTGAGCCACATCGCCAGCCCTATGTTGTGTTTTATGTAGAGACAGGGTCTCACTGAGTTGCTTAGCGCCTCACTGTTGCTGAGGCTGGCTTTGAACTCGTGATTCTCCTGTCTCATCCTCCCAAAGTGCTGGGATTATAGGTGTGCACCACTGTGCCTGGCTAAGAACCTTCAATATGCTCTTTCAAAAATTGTATCATGCTAGATATGCCCGCTGCTATGGACTTTTAAGGGCTTTTGGATACTAATTCAATCAATCATTTGATTATCCCTGTACATTTTATGTCACATACAACTTTAAAAACCCTGGTACCAGTGTTCTCATCTATGTTGCTTGAGGGAAACAGCCACAAACTTTGAGACAGGGCAGTGATCAGATCCCTGAGACCTCCCTTCATGTCTGGTATGTTCTGCTGACAGCACCTATGGGAGATTGTTCATTGAGTTAATAATCTTTGAGGGATGCTGCTTGCAGCTTGTGCTTCTGCTTGACTGTAAGGGCCATGGGTGAGAGTGTAAGCAGAACATCAGCCCCATGCGAGCAGGCAGGGAACCATGTCTGCATGTCTCCGGGGCTCCATAGATGCATAGACCCAGTGGTCAGGGGAGGAATATCAGGAGGATTGGTCACATGTCCAGCCACACTTTTTGCCATTTATCCCAGACCTAGTGGTCTCATTTCTTTAGTTTAAATCATGAAACTAGTCACCCTGATGTGATGTGTTCCTAGTAACTTGCACACCGTCTCTTTCAGCTTTAGCTTCCTCTTGGCGGGCATGCAGAATCCCCATTAATGCCAAACTACCTTTTGTCTGTGGTTTCCAGAATAGGTCTCCCTTACCTTTTCAACCCGACAACAATGTCAAAGTGCCTCTGGAGGCCTCTGGCACCTCTCTTGGTCTGTATAATTTCTCCAACATCTCTAGTAAAAATTTATCCATCTTATTTATACAACCTCTCAGTTCTCCGGACATTATTTATCCTCACATGCTTGGAGATGGGATTAATTTAGAGCAGTTAAAGGATATGGTTGTTTCTGTGGATTAAAAATCCCCAGTTGGAATGCATTTTGCTCTCTTCTGTTTTTTAAACTTTTATTTTGGTTCTTATAACCAGAGAATTCTGGCAATGTTAGCTTCTTCCTGAGTAAACCGATATAAATTTGGATTTTCTTTTTCAGTATTGGGGATTGAACCCAGGAATTCTTTATCACTGAGCTATGTCCCCAGATCTTTTTATTTTTTACTTTGAGATGGGTCTTGCGAAGTTGCCCATGCTGGCCTTGAACTTGTGATCTTCGTACATCAGCCTCCTAATGGCTGGGATTACAGGTGTGCACCATCATGCCTGGCTTACACATTTGAAATTTTTAGTGAAAAAATTTTCTCCTAGCATAAGGACCAATCAGGAGAACATTTTCCTCCACTAACAATTTTTATTTATCATCTGTCAATGAAAATATGTATTTTGTGGAGTGGCCGTTTCCAAAATTAGAACTATGAATATAATAAATTTCTGCTTTTATTTACAATTTATGCATTCTTTTCTATTTGATAGTTTCTCTCCATCCAGAGGCTGGTTGAGCTGACATCTCTCCTCCTTCCTCTAACATTCAATTCAGGCTGTGTTGCCCACCTGTCTCTCTTGCATCTTGGGCCCTTTCTATCCTGGCATGTGACATGTTCTCTCTATCCTCAGTGGATCTTAGGTCTCTTCCTTCCACTTTTTTTTTCTTTTTTTCTTTTTTTTAGGGCTGGGGATTGAACCCAAGGATTTACATGGCAGGAAACTGCTCTACTACTGAGCTACACCACCAGGAACCCCCCCATTTAAATCTTCCTGAATACAACTTTTGATTGCAAAATTCATGCCCTAGTGAAGCCTCTTTGTCGTTTTGCTTTTTCACATTTAAATAGGCATCATCTTGTTTTTTTAAAATGTTTTATTTTGCATCCATCTGCTGATGCAGCATCACTTTTGTTTCCAGTAAATGAAAGGAAAACATTTCCACCCACTTAGTACTTGGCCAGAAAGAAGAGGAAAAGCTTGAGTGCTGAGCAGTTCTCTGAGATAAGTACATGATAGATTTATATTTTATTCTGCTACATGGCTTGGCTCACGTGTAGGTATTTTGTATGTTCAGTCATTTGGTGATTATTTCTTCAGGTTGGTTTTTATCTGATGCCATTTAAGACATGAAATTTTGATCCTCTATAAGGAGAGTTTCTACTAAAACAGATGGTTCTGATTTTCATTTCAGGCATAAAGAATTTGCTATTGAACACAATGGATTATGTTGAGACTAATATCAACAAACAAATATTTCAGATTATTCATATGACTATTGGTCAAATCCTGCAATCTGTTAGCAAATATGAAAATAATTTAGATTGATTATGATAAATTCTTTCTCAGAAGCAAATGAACTATTGCTGGAATTAAAACTAGAAAGGATTTTACCACTTAATTTGTATGTGAAGGGAAATGATGAAGGACAGTGATTTATAATTTATAGACAATTTCTTTTTCTCCACAGCAGGAGAAAAGTTTCAAAGTGGGCTTTTAATATTTTTCTTTCAGTTTTCTCATCCTTAGTTTGGGAAAACCAATAGTTTGTCCTGAGAAATTAGAACTCTCTTCTGAGCACAGGCTGATAATGGCAACATATGTAAGTACTATGTAGAAATGTTTTTTATTAGTGCATTTTAATCATATAGAGTAAAGGGTTTCATTGCAGCATATTTATACATGTGAATAAATGTATTCACATGTGTGAATAACATACTTTGATCATATCTACTCCCAAGAAATGTTTTTTTTTAAAAATATTTTTTTAGTTGTAGATGGACACAATGTCTTTATTTTATTGCTTTGTATGTGGTGCTGAGGATTGAACCCAGGGCCTCATACATGCGAGGCAAGCTCTCTACCACTGAGCTACAATCCCAGCCCTCCAAGAAATGTTTTAACCTAGTATTTTAAGGTGTTAATGGTAGAATATGAAAGCCATACATATACTTAAACAGTTGAGGTGTAATTTGCACAGTGAAAATTCACCCGTTTTAGTTCACAGTGCCGTGAGGTTTGATAATTCATTTAGTCATGACTATCATCACAATCAAGATATGGAATAATTCCACTGTTCACAAAATTCCCTTGTGTCCCTTTTAAGTCAGCTTTTCCCCAGCTCCTACTTCCTGGCAACCATTGGTCTGTTTCCTGTTCATATAGTTTTGCCTTCACCAGAATGTCATTATTTTAGTGGATTTTGTATCACTGTGACCAAAATACCTGACCAAAACAAGTTAGAGGAGGGAAAGTTTATTTGGGATTCGTGGTTTCAGAGGTCTCAGTCCATAGCTCCATTAATCTGGGCCATAGACAAGGCAGAGCATCATGGCAGGAAGGCATGGTGGAGTAGCACTGCTCCATTCATGGCAGCCAGGAAGCAGAGGGAGGAAGAAGAAGGGGACAGGGGCAGATGAATCCTTCCAGGGAACACCCTCAGTGCTTACCTCCTCTAGCCATGCACACCTTCTTGAATTAACATCCAGTCAGCCCATTCAATCTAGGGTGGACTGACTTGGTTACAGCTCTTACAATCCAATCATTTCACCTTTGAACATTCCTGTATTAATGTAGAAGCTTTTGGGGGACATCTCATATACAAACTATAAAAGTCTGCTTCTAGCCCCCAAAAGCTCATGTCCATCTCCTAGAGTGCAGTAGTCTTACATTTCCAGCATTGCCCAAAAGTCCAAGTCCAAGTCTCTGAGACCCAAAGCAAACTTTTTACTGTGAGTCCCTTTAAAAATCAAAAGTAAGTTACATTTATCCAATATACACAGAGCAACATTCTCATTTCAAAAGAGAGGAACTCTAAGGGCATAAAAAGAAGGGATGGGGTCCAAAGTAATACCAAAACCTAGCAGACAAGCAGATTCTTTAACTCCTGTAACCACTCCTACAGCATCTAGGACACATGCACTTGGGCAGCTGTTATAGTTTGGATTTGAGATATCCCCCAAAAGCTCATGTGTGAGACAGCAAGAAAGTCTAGAGGTGAAATGATTATGTTATGAGAGCCTTACCCCATCAGTGAATATATTCCCTGATGGGATTAATGGAGTGATAACTGAAGGTGGGTAGGGTGTGACTGGAGGAGGTGGGTCATTGGGGGTGTGCCTTTGGGGTATATATTTGTATCTGGTGAGTGGAGTCTATCTTTGCTTCTGATCATCATGTGACCTGCTTCCCTCTGCCACACTCTTCTGCCATGATGTTCTGCCTCACCTCAACCCTGGAGGAATGGAGCCTGCTGTCTATGGATTGAGACCTCTGAAACCATGAGCTCCTAAATAAACCTTTCCACCTCTACCATTGTTCTTGTCAGGTCTTTTAGTCACAGCAGTGAAGACCTGACTAAAACAGCAGCCCTGCCCCTTTGGCCTTGCCAGTTGTAGTACACATGGGCTCTCTTTTAACCTGGCAGCCAGGCCAACATTACTGGCATCTCAGTTACTTGGATCTCCATTCCAACTTTGAATTTGCCTTCAAAACTTCACACATTGCCCTCTCAGGGGCAGCCCACAGGAAAGACAACCCTGCTATGATTTGCCTGGCCTCCTAGGTCTTCCTTTGAAATCTTGGTGGAAGCCTTTATGACCCCTTCATTCAAGCATCCTGCATTCCTGTAGAACCAGCACATGGCATGGATGATGCCAAGATCTGTGCCAGCTTGCACAATACCTAGGGCCCCTGGGATCATGGCTGCAGCAGTCTCTGAGTGCTTGGGTGGCTCAGTAAAGTGAAACAATTTCTTATGGACCCCCCAACCCATGCAAGCAGTGACCTCCATGATCTCAAAGTATTTATTCCTTCTATACCTTTGAGCCTGTGAGTGTGGTCTTGCAGATTCCTGAGGTGTTCTCCAGGTTTCATGTATTGTCTTTGTACAATGTACTTAGCATCTCTTTTATGGCTATAATCTCATTAACAAGCACACCTTCCTTGGCCCCAGTTTCACAAGTACTTTTCTTGACAAAATGCAAATGTTTAGAATCCTTTAGCTCTGCTTTCTTCTCCCGTTGTCACAGTAAACTGGCTAAAAGGTGCCAGCAATATCCATGCCAGTGACTGAATCGTGTGCTGTTATGCAGTTTCCTTGGCCAGATTAATTACTCTATCATTTGTAAATTCAGCCTTACACAAAGTCTCAGGATATGGGCAAAAATGTAGACAACATTCAAAACTTTTCATGCCTACACCTCTGAACTTTTTCAAATACCTTTGGCAAACCAGTTGCAAAGACTTGTGAAACACACGGTCAGTTTGGTCACAGCAACAACCCCACTTCTTGGTACCAGTTTCTGTATTAGTCGGTTTTTGCATCTCTGTGATCAAAATACCTGACCAGAACAACTTAGTGGATGAAAGCTTTATTTGGGGCTTGTGATTTTAGAGGTCTTTGTCCATAGATGGCCAACTCCCTTGTTATGGATTCAAGGTAAGGCAGCACATCATATAAACCTTTGCATACAGCCTTTTTTTGTGTGTGTGTGAATATACTTGATTGCTTAAGTTTGCTAAATATTTAGGAATAAGGTTACTGTACTGTGCATGAACTATAAGAAGTTCAAGATTGTGCTATCCATTTGGCATTCCTACCAGCACTGCATGAGAGTTCCAGTTGCTCTGCATCCTTATCAGCCCTAGGTTTTATCCCTTCCTTTCCAACAAGTTTATTCTGATTTATTGTTAAGGTATCATTTTGCATTTTGGTCACAACATATGATGTACACCATTCTTTTCCTATGTTTGTTTGACATGTGAGTATCATCTTTGGTAAAGCATCTGTTCAAATCTTTTGTCAGTTTAAAAAAATGGAGCCGTTTACTTATTATTGACTTTTGATAGTTCTTTGTAAATTTAGCATACAAATCCTTTCTCAGGCATGTGCTTTGCTAGTATTTTCTCCCAGTCTATGGCTGTTCTTTTAAGCCTTTAACAGTGTCTTTTGCAAAGCAGAAGTTCTTAATTTTGATGAAGACAAGTTTAATCAATTTTTCTTTTATGAATTGTGGTTTGATGTTAAATCTAAGAAGTCTTCATCAAATTCACAAAAATTTTCTTCTGTGTTTGATTTTAGAAGTTTTATAGTTTTAGGCTTTGCATTTATGTCTCTGTTCCACTTTGGGTTAATTTTTGTTTGTATATGTTGAGATTTATTTCCTTGCATATGGCTCTACAATGATTCCCACAGTTTGTTGAAAAGACTATTTTTTTCCTCCATTGAATTTCCATTACAAGCATGTTAAAAATCAATTGACAAAATATATATAAGTCCATTTCTGAACTGCATATTTTGTTTCATTGATCTGTGTGTCCATATTGTATTCAATGCCATGAAGTTTTAAGTATTTCAGATTTATAATCAGTCTCCAAATTGGATGGTGAGTCTCCAAATTTTTTCTTTTTAAAAATTATTTTGGCTATTGCAGTTTTTTTGCCTTCCTATATAAATTTTAGAATCAACTTGTCAATTTCTACCAAAAAATTCTGCTGGGATTTTGAAAGGGTTTGCATTAAATCTATAGACTAAATGAGGAGATATTGTATATAAACAATATTAATTCTTTCAATCCTTGAACATAGTACGTCTCACATTTATTTTGTTTATTTTATTTATTCTAATCAGTTATACATAACAGCAGAAAGTATTCTGATTCATTGTATACAAATGTAGCACAACTTTTCATTTCTCTCATTGTACATGATGTAGAGTCACACCATATGTGCAGTCATACATGTACCTAGGGCAATGATGTCCATCTCATACCACCATCTTTCCTGCCCCCATGTCCCCTCCTCTCCCCTTGCCCTCCTTTGCCCAAAATTCCTGCATTCTTCCCATGCCCCTTCCCCCATTATGGATCACCGTCCACTTATCAGAGAGAACATTTGGCCTTTGGTTTTTAGGGATTGGCTTACTTCACTTAGCATGATATTTTCCAATTCCATCCATTTACCTGTAAATGCCATAATTTCATAATTTCATTCTTTAAGGCTGAGTAATATTCCTTTATGTATATATGCCACAGTTTCTTTATCTGTTCATCTATTGAAGGGCATCTAGGTTGGTTCCACAGTTTAGCTATTGTGAATTGAGCTGTTGTAAACATTGAAGTGGCTGAGTCACTGTGGTATGCTGATTTTAAGTCCTTTGAGTATAGACCAAGGAGTGGGATAGCTGGGTCAAATGGTGGTTCCATTCCAAGTTTTCTAAGGAATCTCCATACTGCTTTCCAGATTGGTTGCACTAATTTTCAGTCCCACCAGCAATGTATGAGTGTACCTTTTCCCTAACACCCTTGCCAACACTTATTGTTGTTTGTATTCTTGATAACAGCCATTCTGACTGGTGTGAGATGAAATGTTAGCGTCGTTTTGATTTGCATTTCTCTAATTGTTAGAGATGTTGAACATTTTTTCATATGTCTGTTGATTGATTGTATATCTTTTTCTGAGAAGTGTCTGTTCAGCTCCTTAGCTCATTTCTTGATTGGCTTATTTGTGTTTTTGGTGTTAAGTTTTTTGAGCTCTTTATATACCCTGGAGATCAGCGCTCTATCTGACGTGTGTGTGGCAAAAATTTGCTCCCAGCATGTAGGCTGTCTGTTCACCTCATTGATTGTTTTTTTGCTGAGAAGAATCTTTTTACTTTGAAAAGTTAGTCTTAGTCTTGTTAAGGAAGTTGAGGCCTAATCTGATGTGATGAAGGTTTGGGCCTACTTTTTCTTCTGTTAGGCATAGAGTCTCTGGTCTAATTCCTAGGTCCTTGATCCATTTTGAGTTGAGTTTTGTGAATGGTGAGAGATAGGGGTTTAGTTTCATTTTGCTGCATATGGATTTCCAATTTTCCCAGCATCATTTTTTGAAGAGGCTATCTTTTCTCCAATGTATATTTTTGGCGCCTTTGTCTAGTATGAGATAACTGTATTTATGTGGGTTTGTCTCTGTGTCTTCTTCTGTACCATTGGTCTACATGTCTATTTTGATGCCAATACCATGCTGTTTTTGTTACTATAGCTTTGTAGTATACTTTGGTAACCTCACATTTATTTTGGTTTTATTTATTTATTTATTTTGGTACTGGAGTTTGAACTCAGGGGCACTCGACCATTGAGCCACATCCCCAGCCCTATTTTGTGTTTTATGTAGAGATAGGGTCTCACTGAGTTGCTTAGTGCCTCGCCATTGCTGAGGCTGGCTTTAAACTCGTGATTCTCCTGTCTCAGCCTCCCTAAGTGCTGGGATTAGAGGCTTGTGCCACCACGCCCGGCTTGGTTTAAATTTTTAAAATCAGTGTTTTATGGTTTCAGCATACAAAACTTGCACATATTTTGTTGAATCTAATAGTTTATGAGTACCTTCTGATTTCTTATTCACAAGATTATGTCACCTAATCTAGATGCTTTTATTTCTTTCTCTTGTCTAATTTCTCTGGCCTCCTATATGATGTTAAGTAGAAGTGATGAGCGGACAGCTTTGTCTTAATCTAGTGCTTGGTCATCAGTTTTAATCTTTCAGCATTAAGTGTAATGTTAGCTCTGCTTTTTATTTTTCTATATATACTCTTCATCAGTATGAGGAAACTTTCCTCTATTCCTAGTGTGTTAAGTGTTGTTATCATGAAACAGTGTGATTTTAAGTCCTTTGAGTATAGACCAAAGTAATTTTTCTATATATGTGGTCTTTTCCTCTCCTATCAGCGTGGCATATTGTGTTGATAGATTTTTTTGTGTTGAGTCAATCTTGTGCTCATAGGATAATTCCCATTTGAGCACAATGAATTTTTTTTTTTAGTACCAGGGATTAAACCCTGGGACACTTAACCACTGAGTCACATCTTCAGCCATTTTATTTTTTTTTACATTTTTATTTAGAGACAGGGTCTCATTAAGTTGCTTAGGGCCTTACTAACTTTCTGAGGCTGGCTTTGAACTTGTGATCCTTCCCAGCCTCCTTAGCTACTGGGATTACAAGTATGTGCCACTGTGCCTGGCACAGTGAATAATTTTTTATGTTTCTAGATTATTATTTTGTTGAAGATTATTTGTTCCTGTCCTAATAAATGATTTAAAAATTTTACTTTTATTTACTTGTTTATTTTTGGTACCAGGGATTTGGATCCAGGGGCGCTTAACCACTGAGTCACATACCCAGCCCTTTTTATTTTTTACTTTGAGACAGGGTCTCACTAAGTTGCTGAGGCTGGCTTTGAACTTGTGATCCTCCTGCCTTAGCCTCTTGAGCTGCTAGGATTGCAGGCATGCACCACTATGCCTGGCATAATAAGGATATTGATCTGTAGTTTTCTTGTAATGACTTTGTCTAGTTTGATGTTAGGTAATACTGTATTCAGAATGAGTTGGAAAATGTTCTTTCCTTTTTAAAAAATTTTTGGTACTGGGGATTGAACTCAGGGGCATTCGACCACTGAACCATGTCCCCAGCCATACTTTGTATTTTATTTAGAGACAGGGTCTCACTGAGTTGCTTAGTGCCTTGTTTTTGTTGAGACTGGCTTTGAACTAGAGATCTTCCTGTTTCAGCCTCCCGAGCTGCTGGGATTACAAGCATATAATCCCAGCCCGACTCCTTTTTGATTTTGGGAAGTTTATTTTATAGAGTGCGTGAAGGATTGTTGTTAATTCTTTAACCATTTTGACAATTCACCAGTGAAGCTACTTGGATACCTGATGCTTCTGAAGAAATTAAAATCTGTGTTTAGCTTCATATGTGTCAAGGACTAGTCTGTGCCTTAGTTTCGTTATCATCTTAATAGTTTATTTATGTATCTTCAGAAATAACTTTGCTCCCTAAAGATCAAATCCATTAATAATTGCTTAGTTCCAAAATCTACAGTTTTATTAGACAAAGGAGTTATGTTTGGTGGGCTCAGTTCTCTTTTATCTGATTCAACCTATTAATTGAACACCCATTAATTTAGTAGACATTTATTGTGCATCCATTATGTGTTAGATTTAGAAGAGAAATTTTGACATAAGGATAATGTTCTAATTTGCTGCTGCTGGAGAGACTTCAGCATATATATATATATATATATATATATATATATATATATATATATATATATGTTTTTACCATATATATATATGTATGGCTTGTCTGTCTGTCTATCTGTCTATCTTCAGTTATGTACTGGTAGAAATGAAGTTTCTAATCACCCCAAATAATTCTTCCTTTGATAATGAAGTTGTAACTATGGTTTTAATTTGCAAAACTCTTTTTCTTATAATTGGGCCTTTAGTTATTTATTCCTTTTTGGAAATGTGATTATTTCTACTTGATAGCCTCATTGTCTGACAGTATCTAAGATAAGAAATTATTTTAAAATTTTTGTTCTTCCAGAGCCTGTTATAGTTGATATTTTGTTCTTTTAATATTCATTCACATTAAGTTATTATTTAATCAAGAGGATTTGGCCTTAATACTTAATTAGTGGACATGTATTCTTGGGAGAATTATTACAAACATGGATTAGGGAAAATGACCAGAAAATAAGACACTGAGAAAATTTGGATGACTGTAACATAATCGCCTTCAGTTCACCTTGTGTTGTCTTCCGTTTGTTTCTTTTTTTTTGTCCCAAGGCTTGAACCCTGAGCCACATCCCAGGCCTTATTTTTTACTTTTCGTTTTTGAGACAGAGTCTTGATAAGTTGCTTAGGGACTTGCTGAATTGCTGAGGCTGGCCTTGAACTTGAGCATCCTGCCTCAGCTTCCCAAGCCCCGTGACCCCAGGCGTGCTACCGTGCCCATTGTTGCCCCTTCTTTAAACAAAGTCAGATACAAAAAGAGTATCTGGGGAACAAAAAGAAGCCCTTCCACTTATTTTTAAAAAGTCAGCTGATGTCTACAAAGTTTAATCTTACTATCTATCTCTCAGTTCCAGGAATTCCAAAGCATTTCTCATTCTGAAGGATATTCTTAGAGGTGGAAAGAAAGGAAATTGTGCCATAGTAAAGCAAGTGAAAGTCTTAGAGTGAAGAATCCATAGCCCGATGAGTCGTTAATCACTCTCAAGGTCTAATTCTTCTTCTGAATTTTCTTCTTATGGTATAGTGACATATTCAGTGAAGGATCATGGTTTTATACAATTAATTCCATGACTATAAAAAAGAGAGGTTATTAAAACTTGGGAGACTTCTAAGTTCTAGTAAAACCATTAAGAAGGAACTAATGTGATAATAAAAGGAAAAGCAATTCAAAACTTATCAGCCTAATAAAGAATATTACCAAATTCTTACAGTAATAAAAATCTTTGAAAACGAAACACAGGGCAAAAAACCTGGCCAGCTCAGATTAACAATCTGTTAGGATGAGTCTGTCCCTCATTAGGTCAGCCATGTTATCTTGGAGAGGATATTTAATCACCAAGTGATTTGTAACCAAATTCAAGGGACATCCTAGGGGAACTGTAAGAGCTTTGACATCAACCCTACATGCACAAAGTCCAGCCACACTGTCTATTGTTTGGTACTTATCTGTCTTTCCTGTGATCCAGTTAGATATAGTTCATCCCCCAGCAAGGAGTGAGTCACACATATGTTGCATTGAAATAACACTGTTCTGCCAAGAAGCATAAAGTATCTCATCTATATGAAAGGAACTGGATGTCAAGAAGTGCTTTGTGGCAGATGGCAATATGTACAGGTCTGCCATCTTCCATTTTTACAGTTCAGAGGGGAGGAGAGGATTAGGTTCAACACTGGGACTCTAATTCCTTCCTACAGAGGAAAGGCTAGATATTCCCAGAGTGGTCTGTAGCCATTCTATCTGTGTCTGCACAGGATTATAGAGCACACGAAGCTTCCATTGCACAACCACCAGAAATCACAAGCTGAGCTGTTGCAAGCAGTCAGAGTTGCAGAAATGGCAGGCACCGTCTCCTGCTGTGGGTGCTTGCCTTCACCCTTGGCGCCCTTTTGTTCTGGTTTGTTTCCTTCTCCCACATCTTTTTCTCATGGTTCTCCTCCTCCTAGTACCTCTCTTTACATGTCTTCCGGATCCCAATAGAGGCTTAGAAGTCTCACTGTTCTGGGGTTCCCTATCCACAAAAGATGCTAATAAAAGGTGACTTTTCCTATAATAATCTCCAGGATTTATAAATTTGGAATGGACCTAAGAAAATTTGATCCAGCCCCTCCATCTTGAATGAGAGGTAACTGAGATGTGCTGTGTCTTATGTCACAAAGAAGTGGCTGAACAAGAAAAGGAATGCTGGGCCCGTGGGCCTTGCTCAGTGCCTCCTCAGTTAATCCACATGGGCTGGTTTTGGCTGATGTCAGTGTACTGTCAAGTCACGGGAACCAGGAGTAGATCAGTGTGCTACATCTGTTGGAGACCCAACTCAACCAGAACTGTTCCTAGAAAACAGGCGACTCTGTACCAGCTCTGAAGTTCTTGCCCTTCCAGGGGCAGCTTTGGTTGCTGGGGTTGAGACTGCGAAGAATTTCTGCTTTCCCAGCTGCTCCTTTGTAGGTTCTGCCAAGAGGGGGCGATAGAGGGCGACTGCAAGGCCAGTAGGGGGAGGGATCTACTTCCTCCTGGTTTCCTGTCACTAAGCCACAGTGGCAGTTCTGTGCCTTCCAGTAAACAGACAAAACTCTGATGTTGGCAGCAGTGCTTGCTTGCTTGCACATTGCAGTTTCCCCCACATGTCCAGAACCAGGCTCTTCTGTCCCCAGAGAAACATCCGCACTAGACCTTCATGGCGTCTCCTAGAGACTTCTGGGGTTTTGGAAGCCCAGCATCTTCCCTTGGTTCCCCAGATCTAGAGCATCTGTTGCTTTCTGCATTTTAAAGGTCATCCATGCTCATCAACTTTTAAATTAAATTCTGTTACAAAAATGGGTGTGGTTTGTTTCATGATTAGACCCTGAAGGATGTATTTCAGCTGGTATTTACTATTTTATTAAAATTATTGGAAGTATCTATGGAGTAGAAGACCAAATTTCTTCGGATTAAAAGAGAGAACAGGAACTTCTTCAAAGGAATTTCATCCATCTTCAGAAAAGTTTCCTCTATTCCTTTCTGGATGCCAGCACTTTCCTCTCTTAGGGATACCCTAGTGAGAAAGTTTGAGAAGCATAGGTTCAACACATTATTCCTGATGGCACATTATGCAGGCTGGGGACTGTCAGAGACTGATGCCCTTGTTCAAAGAGATGGAAATGGCCATTTAGTTGGGAGGATAATTCTTAGTAGCTCTCCATAAATTTTGCCTATGAGCAAGTCAGATTGTATCTTCAGAGATTAAAAGTGTGTGGCTTTGAATGATGCTGTTCACGTACTCATCAGAAAATGGCAATGGATTGGTATCAGAAGCACTGTTTTCCTGGACTCGATAAAATTTGAGTAGAAAATTCTAGCTCTG
Organism: Geosciurus inauris; assembly: GCA_004024805.1. NCBI lineage: Eukaryota > Metazoa > Chordata > Mammalia > Rodentia > Sciuridae > Geosciurus > Geosciurus inauris. Next base: position 6,450 of record PVHX01009948.1, on the reverse strand, counting down.
GCTGAGCCGCCTACTCCATATGGCCCGGGTGGTTCATGCATGAATCAGAGCTTTAACCAGCCCTTGGAGATGGTATAAGTCACAACTCCTGATTCGAGCCGGAGCTAAATTAGCAGCTGTGGTTCGTTCTGTTCACTGATCAGCGAAGCTTCCATCTCACTTGGAATACCCGTATGCGTATGCTTGGCAGGCTGGCTAAGTCTTGTTTGCAACTCCCAGAGAAGACATAACTGAGGAGCATTATCCTTCCTGAGTAAGCTCCCAATGTTCTAGAAGTAATAAGGCAAAAGAACAGAAAGAGAGGAAATTTGTTATTGAGAGTGTCTCAAACATTAAGTTGTTCATAATGCAGTTTAATAACAGGAGACAAATCGGACTTGCATGTCTGAAGTCATAAACATAATGGTAACTAGGTATAAATGGGTCCATAGCCTCCATGTACTCCATAGAGAGAACCAGGAAATAATAGTTACACTGTGGCCAACAGCCAAGGTCTCCAGTAATACAACCATAATAGTACATAGTAGGTACACTCACTTCATAGAGAAAACCAGGGTGCAGCAGGTACATAGTGGCCAAAAGTGAACAAAGTCTCCAGTAACAGAACCAGGGCATGGTAGGTACACTTACTCCATAGAGAAAAGCAGGGCATAGTAGCCCAAAGTCAAGGTCTCCAGTAATAGTATGGTAATAGGCTAGCATCTGTGAGGTTGCACAGGGGAGTTTGGGGCAGGCCCATGGAGGTAATGGAATGTAGATGTAAGCGTCCTTCTATTGTTAAATGAATAAAATGACATCAATACAGATGATAAGATAGCACTTATGGCAAAAGAACTCCTAGATGGGCAATTTGGCATTCATTAGAAAAGAGAAGGACCAGTCCCACACTTTGGTCTAATCTATGGTAGAAAGTAGGGAGCAAGGACAATTATCTATGTGGAAACATCTAGTCTTTTCATACTCCCTGGAAGATGCCTCCCTACACAGAAGCACAGGGTATGAAACTGTGGCATGCGAGAGCTTGCTCCACAACAGAGGTGACTTCTCTGCTTACAGCTAATTCTTTGGACACCGTAGCAAACCTTCCAAAATAACCAAGCACAGAGTTATTTCACCTGAGAAATAAAAACTTAGACATAACAAAGACTAAATTCACTAGCTGGATTATGGTTTTAGAAATGAAAGCCATTTTTTTCCAGAGGAGCATATCAAGGCCCACCAGCTCCATGAGATGTTCCTGAGTGCTTCTGGAGTAAAGGAAACTTTAATATCTTCCCCTTTTGTCAACTTTGCTAGAACACACAATTCTTTTTCTCTCTTCCTTTCCTTTTCTACATAGTATCTCTTCATAGGCAGTGGGACTTGACTTTGGAAGATCACTTTGGAAAATGGCCAGAGGTATTCTCCCACATACAGAACCAAGGACAAAGATTGGTGCCCCTTTTATTTTATTTTCCACATTTTTATTGGTGCATTATGATTGTACATAATGGTGGGATTTGTTGTTATATATTCATACATACAGCATAACAATATAATTTGTGATCCCTCTTTTTAGAAGTAGTCTTATAGAAGGGTTTATTTATAAATTTTTTTATGTACTCCTATCTTAAAAAAAAGGACTGTGCTAGACAGAAGGACTTTTTTTTTTTTTATTATTATTCTAGTGCTATGCTTTCCAAGGACATGGTAAGATTGGACTTCCCCACCCCGTTGAAATGAGGCACAGCCATGTGGTTAGGTGTGGCCAATAAAACGTGGGCAGAGTATTTAAGATCAAGTGCACCAATGAAATTCCCTTCCTGTGGCCACAACAGGTCCAGATGGTGGAGTCTATTTCAGTCTGCACCCCTTAGTGGCCAAATCCACTCTTTGCCCCTCACTACGTGATGCATAATGCACATGTAATTTGAGATAGAAATACTTATTTTTCAAAATTTCATTTTTTTCTGCCTAATACAGAAATTGCTATCAGGAGTGGGGTGCTAACATAACAAGAAAAGTGTATTTGTCATTATTAGTTTGAAGGACAGGTTATAGGCAGTGAAGAGACTATCGCAAAGTCTGGAGAAGTGATATGTTTTATAGTGGCAGAAAGTTTAGTTAACCTGCTGTCCACAGTGACTTGGAAGGCAGATTACATACCTAATGCATTTATAGCTCCAGGGAAAGGGGCAGGAAACAGAACATTAGTAATGTGTATTGGTTTCTGTTGGCTGAATTTGACAAGGTGATATGTGAGACAAGGTCAGAAAGAAATTAGCTGGATTCCAAGCAGGGATTAATGGGAAATTTGAGGCTTCACAATGTTGGAAAGGCTGTGATTTTAGATTCCAAGTAGTAGAAGATAAAATTAGAGATTTTAGGCAATGATCTATTGTTAAAAATCATTCAAGTGACTATATTTCTTTGGTCATCACACCACCATTATGAAAAGCCCCTGAAAGGACTAACATGTACCAAAGTAAAGATCCAAATAAGAGATGTCTTTGAAGAAAATTGTGGACATGGCTGTTAGCACATGGAGTTTTCTGGAATTAAATACATATAAAGCAGATGAAGTTGTTTCAAGAGGTGCACTTTCAAGGGAATAACTGGGTTGAACTAAAAATGACTGGAAACATCAAAGAGTTAAAGTGACCCCTGGACCACCAACCTTGCAGGGTAGGACATAGAGTGAGAAAGCAGTGTAGCCCTGGGGCAAAGCCTGGTCCCTGATGCCTGCTTCTTGAGTTATGCTGAGGAGCATAATGGAAAGAAGGCCAGAGGCGACGGTGGTGATGGGTAATGAGGCTTTCCATTCAGTCTTGTGTCAGGGCTATGTCCCCACCTAGGGCAGACCTCAGATTACTTGTCCTGGAGATTTTAGAACTGCCAAAAACAAGTGTCTGCTGTCTCTCTCCCATTTTCCTTCTTCCCAAACAAATGCTTGTCGAGGTTGTCTGCTCCTCCTATTGCCTTTGTAAACTGTGTGTGTGCGTAAGGTAGATAACTAGTGTTTTTAGTTCGTGGTCTCCAGAATGAGAGGAGTCACGTGTGGGACCAGTTTTGTTACAGTGAATCACCTCCTGCTATGGACTAAATTATATCTCTTTAATTTTTTAATTGTAGTATTTTGAGTTAGTGCACATTAATTATACAGAATAATGGGTTTCATATTGGCCTATTTGTACATGCATAGAACACAATTTGATCATATCTACTTCTTTTTCCCTCTCCCCTGATTCCCTTCCTCTTTTGTAATATTCTCCCTTCTACTATTATTTTTTCTTCTTTTCCCCCTAGATTCCACAGATGAAAGAAAACATGTGATTCTTGTCTTTCTGGGTCTGGCTTATTTTGCTTTAGAAAATAATGGGTGAACTCAAGTTTCGTCCATTTACCTGCAAATGACATGATTTTGTTCTTCATTGTGGCTAAATAATATTCTATAACACATTTTCTTTTTCCCTTAAAATTTATATGTTAAATCTCTGACCTTCATTATGATTGTTTGGAGACTGGGCCTTTAAAGGACAGTTAGGGTTAGATGAGGTCATATGGTGAGCCCTGGTCCCATAGGACTGGGGTCCTTATAAGAAGATACCAGTGATGCGGACTCACAGAGGGAAGGTGATGAGGAGATGCCACCTGCCAATCAAGGAGAGCAGTCTCAGGAAAAATCAGCCCTGAAGATACCTTGATCTTGAACTTCCAGCCTCCAGAATTGTGAGAAATAAGTTTCTACTACTTAAGCCACCCGTTGTTACAGAGCCATCTATTAAGCCATCTATTCTTAGGATGGCCTAGCGAGCTAACACACTCTTGAGGAAGGTACCACTGAGCACCACTCAGAAGTACTGGATCCATGACTGGATAGGATTTTGAAATGTCTTTCTTGGGAAGAGAATAAAAATTTTAAGTGAGGAAAGCTTGGCTGACTATTGGCAACCAGAGCACTGGGCTACAGTGATGAGTAGGACCCTTCCCCAGTATTCCAGCACGGTGGGGTTGAGCTTTTTTCCATGCCTCTTTGAACAGAGGCGTAGCCATGTGGCTCACTCAGCTGGTACAGTGTGAGTAGAAGTGGCAGGTGGTTCCTCTAGACAGAACCTCTTCAGAGCTGAAGCAGCATTTGCTATGCTCCCTTCCCCTGTCATGCAGCCTGTGACATCAGATGGTGGAGAGTCTATCAGCCTGCATCCCTGAATGCAGAGGACATGGAGCATAGTCCCAGCCAATCCGCACACATCACAAGCATTGGTGAAGAATAATACTTAAAGCCACAGAAGTTTTATAGATTGTCTTGACTGATCTAGTCAATAAGAAATGTAGGGAAAATTCCCAAAATTCTTGTGGGATTTGATTGTATGATAAGATCAATGAATTCAATATACTGATGTTTGTCCTTCATTAATTAAAGAAGTAGCGCTGAGATCAGAAGATGCCCATGGATCGCTGAACCTTCCTTTGCATTCAAAAGTGATGCTATTGAATCACTGTCGGAAGAATGTGTTCTAAGTTAATTTGTCAGTGGTGGTGATGGTGCCCTTAAAACCACTCATGCTTCTCTGCTTGGTTGCCTCTGGGTTGTGTGTAGTTACTGGTCAGAGTCACACCTTGCCTCAAGTCCATGGCATCAGTTGTACTCGCTGCACAGAGTTGACCAAAGAGGCAGAGCTGCCACTGGTGTTCAGCTTGAATGTGGCTTGTAAGCCAGGAAGAGGGATGGGCGAAAGTCAAATCAAAACACCATGCTCCAGGAACACCTGTTGCATACCTTTCTGAATAATGAGTTACAAGGACTTTTAGCACATACAGCTCTGCTACCTTATTGATGAGACCGTGAGTGTAGTCTGGAAATTGTTATAATCAGGGGTTAAGTCTAATTAACCAAACTCTGTCCTGTGCATGTATGAACACATCATAATGAATTACAATTTTAGGTATAATTGTAATGGACCAATTAAAAAAAAAGACTAAAACATTCTACAGATTAGAATGACTGCTGTTATTGTATGGTTGGGCATTTGTTCTAACAATACTTCAAAAAGCAGAGAACCTCACTGGTGAATGTTAAAGAGGGAAAAATCTCAAAAGGAAGACTCTTGGGAAGGATTGCCTATGAGAGAGAAGGCAGAACTGAAGTCTAAGTCAAAGAATTGTTCCTTTCTTCTGGAAGCTTCCAGAAGATGTCTTCTGCTACATTTGCTTGAGCGGCTATTTTGTGACCCTGCCTCCCCTTCGTATAACTGATTGGCCAAGGAGGCTCTTGACAAAGTGCTCCCTTCCCTAGGAGTTTCGACATAATGTCTAGAATGTGGAGCCAGAGGTTGAAGAGACAGCTGGGAGATGTTGACAGAGTGGTCTCGCCTGTCTAGAGGGCCTGCAGGGAGAGAGGGAGGAAGGAAGCAGGGGAATGGAGCCCAGGGGCAAAGGAAGAGGACTGGCAGGACTTGACATGAGACAAGTTCGTGCTGTCTTTGAGCATCATGAGGCAACCAGGATCCTTGTAAATGACTCTGAGGTTTCCATAACAAAGAACCACAAACTAGGCGGCTTAAAACATGAGGAATTTAAGGTTCTGGAGGGGAGGGAAGGGAGGAAGATCAGGCAGTCGGTGTAGGGAAGAGTGATGAGGGTCGAGGGTACCACTGTTTATCAAAGAGAGACCCAGGGTTACTGACAGTCATAGAACTGCAGCGCTCCTAGGCAGGTGAGCGAAGGGGAGGAAGATGGTGGCTGATGAAAGAGAAGTGCTGGGGACTATAAGAAAGGCAAGGCCATGCCCCCTGCGGGCTTTTGGCCCAGAGATCCCCTTGGAGAAGAAGTCTGTTCTCAATCACTTTCTTTTTTTTTTTTTTTTGGTCTTGTTTTTTTTATTTTTTTATTTTTTTATTTAGGCTTACATGTTAACAGTGTAAATGATTCATTGTACATAGATAGAGGATAACATATCAATTCTCTAGTTGTAAGTTGTATAGAATCACAACATACATGCAGTCATACATAAAGTTAGGGCTATGATGACCATCATATTCCATCACGCTTGCTGTCCCCATGCCCCCTCCCCCCTTACACCCCTGTGAACAGAGATCCACCATTGTTCCCATGTCCTTCCCCACATTAAGGATCAGATTCCACTTATCAACGAGTACATTCGGTATTTGGTTTTCTGAGATTGGCTTACTTCACTTAGCATGATATTCTCCAACTCCATCCATTTACCTGCAAATGCCATAATTTTATTCTCTCTTATTACTGAGTAATAGTCCATTGTGTATATATACCACAGTTTCTTTATCCAGTCATCTATCGAAGGGCATCTAGGTTGGTTCCACAATTTAGCTATTGTGAATTGAGCTGCTATAAACATTGAAGTGGCTGCGTCATTGTAGTATGCTGTTTTTAAGTCTTTTGGGTATAGACCTAGAAGTGGGATAGCAGGCTCAAATGGTGGTTCCATTCCAA
>PVHX01009947.1:25452-73457 GCA_004024805.1 Geosciurus inauris | reverse complement strand
GCATGAGCAAATAAGAGAACATGTGAATGGATTTATGCCAACCTCGCCAATACCATCCCCTCATCATATTTCTTGTCTACCTCAGCCTGAGCCTTCTAAGGATACATCCTATAATGGCACCCAGGTGCTACACTTGGTCTCCTGCACCGACCCTCCTCATCCTCACTCCCATTGTCCTGGTCTCTTGCACCCCCCATGGTTCTGCAACTTAAATCTGGAGACTCATGACAGGCACCCACTTGAATGACACACAAGGATATGTTCTCAAGCTTGACCCTTGGTTCTCTTTAAAATGACTTTGGGACTTGTTTTTTAGCTTCACAAATACAACTGTGAATCCGAGGGGCTTCCACTTTCTGTTCTCGTGTCATTTCCTGCCTGGTGATGATGAGGATTCTCACTCTTAATGTGCCCTTCATTCATCCTCCATCCTTTTCCCTTCCCCACACCTGAGTCCAGGCTGGCCCCATGGCTCACCATAACCACTAGAATATAAAGTGCTGCAAAGCTAACCTCGTGCCAAAGAATTAAGTAGGCCTAGAAACATCTGCTTTTATAGTTTTGTATAAATCCCAAGTACCTTGATGGAAACCACACAGAAAGGCCACATGGAAAAGCCCTAAAACCACATGGCTTGGGAGCGGAAGGAGGGAGGAAGAAAATGTGTGTGTGTGTGTGTGTGTGTGTGTGTGCACGCGCGCATGTGTTAGGGAAAGGGAGGAAGGAGGAAAGAAACCCAGACATGCCAGTGTCCCAACTGAGCCCAGTTTTCTCTTGGCCCCTGCCAAGGTATCAGATAGATGAGTGAACCAGCAGCCCTCGCTGACATCATATGCAGCAGAAGAACCATCAAGCTAAGCCCAGTCAATCCACAGAAGAACTAATTTCCATAAAACCAGTTCTTATTATGTGCCATAATTTAATAATTATCTAGTGCTACCCCAAAACTTAGAGGCTCAAAAGTCAAGTGATATACCAGTTCTCACAATTCAGAGAACATGGTACATAATAAGAACTAATATATGTAAATACCTTACAAAGTACTTTTATATTCCTTAGTTCCTTTTATCCTGGCAACAATGCTATGAGTTAGGAAGAGCACGCATTTAGTTATTCCCCCTTCTGCAGTGTTTTTAAGTGACATATTAAGATGGCTAAATTATTTAGTGGCAGAGCTGATGATGTGAAGTCAAATACAGGACTGTGTCTTTGCAGACCCAGTGGCCCTGAGGGGTTGGTGGAGGACAGAGCTGGCAGCGACAGGGGTCAGTCAGTCAAGAGCCAAAGAGAAGATGGCACAGATGGCCAGATACAAAGGAAAAGGGTTTAGAAGAGTCTCCTTCAGAGAGGCTGAGGAGTAGGAATCTGGAATGCAGATAAGGAATAACGTTATGGTAACTCAACACATGTGGATTTAAGAGCACAGTGACGAATGGTTGTAAAAAGCCACCCCTGATCTGATGGGCAAGCTAAATACAAGAGTGCAGATGCCAGCCCTGTGTGCCCCAAGGGACTGGCTACACACTTCACACAGGTCACCCCACAAACTGTAGCTCATGCCTCCATCATGCAGGGTCTGCTCCAAGGAAGCCATGCTTCTCAGTTCTGTCTGTGGCACAGGATGTGTCTTCAGGGAGACAGTGACTCTTAACAACTCAACCTCAGTGTGCCCTTCAAAGGATGGATCTGGAGCAGAGAGCATGAGGAATCCTGCCACAGTGGGTATGATGTCAGGTGTTGGGTAAACAGTTGTCCCATACACTCCTCCTGCCTTCTGTCCCTTCCAGGAGCTGATAACAAATTGCTACTCTTTGTCCCATTCCTGCCATGAGCCTCTGCTCCAGCCCCATATTTCCTTCCTACAACTGGTAAACATGTCCTCATAGATGCTTAGGGCTCTAGTCAGGCCAAGCCCTCTGTGTCTCCCCATGAGGTAGCTCCCTCAGGGCCCACAGCCCCAGAAGAGGTCACTGGCGCCTTAGAGGTACCCATGCCCTAGGAACAGAGGCGGAGGTGAGCTCCTGAGGGCCGCTGGCCCCATGGCCCTCACCATGGGGGCTTGTTGCTTCTGGGTGTGTGTGCTGTGTCTGTACCTCTGTGTCCCTCAGGGAAGCCTAGTCCATGCATAGTGCAGGAGGAACTGGTCATGAATTTTATATCCAGAAAAACTGTGAAAGGCGGGTTATGAGTTGCAAAAGAAAAAACTGGGAGAAACATATTTCTTTTGAAAAACTCCTCCCTCCCCCATTGCAAGTATCGGGGTGAGTTAGTAAATAGCCTTTCTATACTTACTACAGAGACAAGTATTCAGAATCGGAGGAAACTCCTGTGATGAAGGCACAAATGGAAAGAGAAAGGAAGACGTTGTGGAGACAGGTTGACAACACGACACCATGATGAGACAAGAACACAAACCGCTGGGAACATCCACTTGGGGCTCTGGCCTCAAGCAGATGGGTTTCCTCTGACAATTCTGGGCCTGTGCTCCAGGCAGTGACTGGCTTATGGAAGGAACTCATGGGGCAGGCCAAGGGTGGCGCTTCTATCTGAATCCACATATGTGGCCATTCTACCCAGGAGAGAGAAAATTCCAACTGCCACCAAGTTGCTGCTCTCTGGATGGCAGGGCAGCCTGTCTGGTGGTGTCTCTGGGGGGCCCAAGGGACCCAGGGGACCCAGGGAGGAGTGTTCACATCCTGGAGTGATTCCAGGAGCTCATTTAAGACATTTTTACAATTTAGGGACTTTAAGAGTATCAGTGTCTACCATATATATATTCTTATTCACAACCATGATTAGATCCTACATTTAAAGCATGCTTTTATTCCTCCAAAGTATGTGTTCATCTATACATCCTGTATACATGTAAGAACCTTAAAAGGAGAAAATGGTAGCCCTACTTGACAGACAAGGACCAGGGGAAACACAAAGATTATCTGATTTGGTAAAATTAGCAGCTCAGATGTTATCAGTTAGCAGTTCACCTGGGTCTAGAACTGGGTTCTCTAAACTACCGTCTCTAATGAAGTGATTGTCAACTTGGTCTACATTCTAGATCCCCCTGGAGAGCTGTTACAACTCCAGGCTTCAGGCCCTTCCATGTCCCACTCCAGTTAAGGCTGAGAATGACATCATCAGCCTCAACCTGGAAAATGCAGAGTCTCAGGCCCCATCCAGACCTAATGGATCAGAATCTTCATTTGAACAAGATCCTCAGTTAGTCCCTATGCACATTAAAGTCTGAGAACTGGGCTAGCACATCTGTAAAAGCCCATTAGCCAGCTGCGTCTCCATTGCAGGTGAGGAGACTATGGGTCAGTCATTCATTCAGCTTTGCTTAGCAGGGCTTAAGCTATAAGGCGTATTGTCAGAGCTTATGAATTAAACAAATTGAGAATTATTCTGATTTCCTAGAAATAGCAGAGGGGAAAGTTTTTCAAATGGTGTGTGTAAGGGGGTTACACCTGTTGAAAGGCAGGTGCCCCAGTGTATGTACCTGTCCTGCCTTCCATGCAGGCACCTCTCCCAGCTTGCGGATGCTCCTCCCCCCTCGACCTGCTCAGCTCCACTCACCCTCTACAGACTTGGAAGGAGAGACCACAGGGCTCTTTGTCTCTTTCACTGGGCTCTGTGCTGGAGAAGCAGGTGCTGACTTTTCAGGTGAGCCTGGCTCTTCTGTAGCAGCCTCCTTCTCTCCTGAAATAACAGAAAAGCACCTCAGAACAGGGATCAAATAGTGGCAAGATGGGCAGAGAGAGAGGAAGTTAACAAATGAACTGAGAGGAATAGTGGCAAGATGGGCAGAGAGAGAGGAAGTTAACTGGCTGAAAATGAACCTTCTGGTTGAGGTTAGCTGCTCCTGCTAAGCTTTTATTTCTGCTACTTCCCTGGGAAGGAAAATGGGGGAAGAGTGACTTGTTTCCATCATCAAAGCTTATGTACTGGGCTAAGGTTGTGGCTTGGTGGTAGAGCACTTGCCTAGCGTGCGTGAGGCACTGGGTTTGATTCTCAGCACCACATTTAAATAAATAAAATAAAGGTCCATCAACAACTAAAAAAAAAAGTAAGCTTATGTACCAGTTCAATAGGCCATCCCTGAGTGGACAGCAGAATGCCCCATTCTCTGTGTCCTGTCTCTGAAGAGGACCAGCCAGATAAACACATCAGTGGGCAAGCACCAGCTTCAAACAAGCACTGACCTCCTTTAAAAACACCCATGATTTGTTTGTGTGCAGCTACTTTGTTAACTTAGCTAATTTATATGTCCTGTCCAAACAATCCCTAGGGATAACAAGCACCATGTTTTTATAGTCTTCCAGTTGGCCCCTGAGAACTGCAAGCCAGCCAGGGAAGATTCCGTTTTGTGCTTTGGAAGATGGCAGGCTCTGGGTGAGGAGAGGTGGTGGAAGAAGATCCTGCCTTGATGAGTGACAGCTTACCCTAGTGGCCACTGCCAAAGGTTGAAGTATGTGTCTTGGACTCCAGGTGTTCTTAAAGCAAAGAGAAGGGACACCTCAATTTGGCTAAAGTGGAAAGGGTGGAGGGGAGACTTTCCTGGCTGGAGGGGGATTTGAAAGGGAGCTGGCAGTGTCGATGACTTTAGATCAGGCTAGTGAGATGGCAAACAGTGCCAGGGAGGGACACAAGCATGAACCAGAGCATGCAAGCTATCATGAGGGAGTCAATATGGAGAGATGGGTTTGAGTGAAGACTCTGAAATAAAGGAGGAGTTAGAAAAGACATAAAGGGGGGCTGGGATTGTAGCTCAGCGGTACAGCGCTTGCCTTGCATGCGCGAGGCCCTGGGTTCGATCCTCAGCACTACATACAAAGCAATAAAATAAAGACATTGTGTTCATCAACAACTAAAAAAAATTAAAAAAAAAAGAAAAGAAAAGAAAAGACATAAAGGTGCCAGGCTAAAAGGCTTATACCAGGCCTGACAGGTCATTAATGATAACTATGACTCTTATCTTATTCCAGCTAACATTAAGCTGGTGTTTGCCAACCTAAGCCATATTTACAGGCACTATTCTAAGCACTTCACAAATGTTAATTCTTTATACCCAAGTGAAAGGGTATATGAGGTCATGAAGCCACCATGTATTGTGAGGCACAGAGCAACAGAGGCGTTAACGGGATTGACAAATAAATGGACTATTATTTGGTGATGAGGCAGGGAGCCCTCCCTGGGTGGTCCTGAGCTCTGCCCTCTCCCCTGGGAGATTTCCAAGCCATGGTGCCCTAGGATTCCTTACCATCCAGTTCTAGTTTTTTCCTCTCCACCTCTTTCTTGTACTCTTCCAGCTCCTGGTCGGTGAGTTGGCTGAAGGGGTTGGGCACTGCCTCCTCTGAATCATCTTTGGTATCCGCGTCGCCCTTGGACATCAGCTGGCTCTCTGTCGACTGAAAGTTAACCACAGAGTGTGTGTTGCTCTCTGAACGCCGCAGTTGGGGCCCGGGTCCGGGCCTCCTCTCACACTCAGGTGGCTGCCAGCAGTCTTGCTAGCCATAGCGTGGCATGCAGTTCCTTGGCAACAGCTCAGGGCCTTGCGGCTGGGCGTGTTCACTCCTCCCCATTGCTACCTCATCACCAGACCCAGATTTTGCAACTGCCTGGATGAATAATACAGGGAGGCTGCCCTTTGCCCCTGAAATAAAATCAAAGGATGCTCCCAAGCAGGAGGAAGACACACCTTTATTGCAATCCCTTCTATGGACACTTCCAAACCATTACTATGCAAATACAGTCAGTGGCCCCAAGTCAGTCAGCCCAAGCCTAGCAAGCAGAGTGTTGGCTTGAGCAAGCTTCATGCCAGCCATTCCCCACCAGAGCCCTTCCCACCCCCCAACAGCAGTGCAAACCCAACACACAGCAGTAGATCATATGCAAATGCAGCGGCCTCAGCATTCTCAGTCCAAGCGATTAGTTCTGTTTTGCACACAGTCGTAAGTTACAAAGGGGCAAAGGTCCTGAGTCTCAGATTTCCAACCCGCAGGCACCTTCAGGGACATTGGCAAAATCGCTCCATTTTACCACCCCTGTGGGACCCTTGGCTCTAGGGAGCTGATTAACCAGACCCTGTGAACTTCAGGAATCCTTTGGCCACTCTTGCTCAAAACAGGGACTAAAATCCAGACTCCATTGCCCTTTGTCCTAATTGAGCATCCTCAATGTGGCCTTTAAGAATGCAGTGCTCTGGAGCAAAGGAAAGTGAAACCCAGGGGCACTGGGCCCAGAGAAGCCAGGTCTTCTGATAACTGGCCCAGGAGGCTCCATCCCAATGGGAGGCAGAGGTAGGCCTACTGCAGGAATCAGAGAGTCAAAGGAGCTAGATTCCAAGACAAGGGACTCCAAGGACAGCCCCTGGTATAAATGGCAGAGTTGTTTTTCAGCAATTTTGCTTGCTATATTGACCTTTCACCTCCCCCCGAATCATGGGCTATTTCTACCCTTGACCCTGTGGCACGTTGTGTTCTTCAACATGGCTGAGTTGGGGTGGGTAGAAGTTGGATGAGAGGATGTAACAGTCACATTTCTCCTAGCCGTGAACCCCACTTCGAGGGCTGCTGCCTGATCTGAAACCTACACATCACGTCAATTTTCCCTGTCAAGAACATTTCCTGCACTTCCCCACTTCTTACTAAGGAAAACGCCATGCCCGTTGCTGCCTTGCCATGAGCAGCAGTGACTTCAAACAAGCCAGAATTCTGAACTTCACCTCCACTGCTAAACACTAGACAAGACGTCGTTCTAGCTCAAGCATAAAAACAATGACTTTGCCGGGCGCGACAGCGCACATCAGCAACTCGGGAAGCTGAGACAGGAGGATTGCAAGTTCAAAACCAGCCTCAGGGACCTAGTGAGGCCCTTTCTCAAATTAAAAAATAATCATAATAAAAAGAACTGGGGATGTGGCTCAGTGGTTAAGCACCTCAGGTTCAATCCCCGGTACCAAACAAAACAAAAACAATAACTTTATGCTTTCTAACCCTAAGTGGGGTTGTGTGGGCAACTAACTGCCCTTCCTTTCCTATGGGAGCATGCATCCTATGTACATGCCCTCTCTGTGGGTCAGGAGCATCTTCCCAGAACTCTGGCCAGATGATGCCATATCCACACACAGAGATCAGAAACACTTAGGGCCGGGCAAGCCTGGTGCACCTGGAAGCCACCAGCCCTCTGCAGTGTACTAACAGGCCTGAGCAGGGTACCACAATGGAAGGTATGGAGCTGGCCAGGAGCACTCCGAAGAACAAGCTGGACAGAGGCTTCCCTGCCCAGTGCCTGCAGGAGGCAGGTGGACACTGTCCTTCCAGGACCTCGCAGCCCCCATGAGGTGGACCTCCATTCTGCAGCAAGAGCATGGGCACCCAAGATCACAGAGGATGGGCATGAGGACTCAGGGGTCCTGCTGCCCAGCCCCAGGCACTGAAGCCCCAGAAGGCAAACATGTTTCCCCTGCAGCCAGGGGCAGACTCTGCTGTACCGGGCTTCGGCTCTTCTCAGCGATGACGCTCGCCAGGAGTTGGGACTGAGGCCCTGCCGACTTCACATCTTGTCGATTTTGTTCTCGAATCTATGAGGAAAGGGGAGAGGGAGGGTGAGGCATCGGAGTGTGGAATTTGTCAGGGGGCCTACTAGGGTCCAGTGTGGCCTGTGACTGGAATCTAGATGACCCCTGCAGGGTCAGGTAACCTGTCTACTATAAGAGAAAGTCCCCATGTCTGTTCTGGAGTGAATTCACCATTCATGTGAAACACCACTTTCATTAACTCAGAAGTAGCCGTGAGAAAATAAGAGGGAAAGGGACACGGAGGCGGGGTCTCAAATTTTAATATTCCTAAGAAGCCTATGAGGACTTTGTTTTAAATATAGATTTCTGACCCTCCCCACACATACACCTACTGAGTCTGAATCTTGATGAGGGGTTGAGGCAGTGACCCAGGAATCAGACAAGTGCTGCAATGGGGCTGGGCCTTGGACTAAACGCTGTTCTGGCACTACTGGTCAGCCACAGCTCCAGTTTTTAAAGTAACATTAGAAATACAAGTGAGTGGACTATCAGGCAAAGGTACAGATAAATATCCGGGTTCTTGAAATCTTAAAAATAAGCCACATGGCATAAAATTTATAGAAACTCATGTAGTAGGCAGGTCTTGCAGACATACCTAATGAGCAACACACACAGCCCACTGTGGGAGGAGCTGTCTAGGACCACAGCTCAGCCCTAGCATGGTGCCCATGACATTGTCCATATATGGTAGCTTTTTTCTTCTGTGACACATTGGTACTAGTAAGGTGGGCACGTCTAGGAACTCAGCTTGTGTTGCAGGACTGAGGTCCCCTTGGGGGAAGACAGAGAACGAGGAAAGCAGACCTTACCTTGTTCCTCATGTCCAGCACTTCTTGGGGGTCAGTGTAGAGAGGCACAAACTGGTTTGGGTTTTCAATCCGGATTGGCATGCCACTGCTGGATCTCTCCACTTCGTCAGCCTTCATCCACTGTGTGAGGCAAGGCCAGGAGGGTAAGGCAGAGGAACAGGGCCCCCGGGCCTTCCCTAGTGACTCCCCCCACCTTGTGATCTGGGCCCAGCAGCCTACACAGAAGTTCAGCAGAACTATTCATAGATATTCTCTCTTCTTGGCTCTCTTTGACGCCTGTGACAGATGTGTGACAGATGACCTGGCTGCCGAAGAAGGCCCTTAGGTCCTAATAAACCCTGGAGGGTAGGGATCAGAATCTTGGTAACCAGCTTAGACAGGCTACCACGTGGGTTTCAGTATTAAATAACTCAATTTGAGTTTAAAGGGCTTCATGGAGAACTATTCTATGTGGCTGCCAGCTACTTTAAGGTTAACAAAAAGTCAAATTGAGAGTCTGTGTGTCTGTGAGAGAGGAAGAGGGGGAATGAGAAAGAAAGTAACTTGATACGAGAGATAAGCCCACTGACTTCCTGGCTTTGCCTCAAATTTACAGTTGAAATGTTGGATATTCATCCCTGGTATTTCCTAGCAGCCC
The DNA here is from genome assembly GCA_004024805.1 of Geosciurus inauris. Taxonomy (NCBI): domain Eukaryota; kingdom Metazoa; phylum Chordata; class Mammalia; order Rodentia; family Sciuridae; genus Geosciurus; species Geosciurus inauris. The sequence goes on along the minus strand of PVHX01009947.1, from coordinate 64,435 downwards.
CCTGTGAACATGAGAGCAGGAAGTAAAAACAGATCAATTGTTCCAGGATCTTATGGGGCTGAAAGTGGCCTGGTCTAGCTGCCCTCTAGAGAAATCTGCCCCTCAGACCAAAAAATCAGCACATAGATGCAAGAAAGAGGTGGTCAGGGCCCAGTGGGGAGTGTTGAGTCATTGCTCCCAGAGGAGAAACCCTGAGAAGCAGCTGGGTACAAACCTAGGCACTGGGGCCATTTGTTCTGCTCCCTTGTAAAGCCACTTACCCCCACAAATGCAGCGTGCACCCTTCCCCACTCTCCTACCCCCGACCCTGCCCCAGGCCTATCCTGGCTTCCCCCTTACTGTGGTCTTGGGCCGGGGACTGCCCATGCTCCTCTGGACCTCATCAGCCACATTGACCCGCAGGTAGGTGTTGGGTGTGTTGAGCCAACGCGTCTTCTCCTTCTGCTGCTTCTGGGCATGCTGTCGAAGGGCAGGGACTGGGGCACCATCCTCCTCAAACACGAAGGCTGTGACTGTGGCTGGGATCTCCACCTCACTTTTGTGTTTGGTTTTCTCTTGAACAAAGGGGTGGCGGTATGTGTAGCCTGTTCTGTAGCCCTAGAAAGGATAAAAATAGTACCACTCATCATAGAGGAGAAAAATCAGATCATGTACTTGTGCACGTGTGTGCACACACACACACATAACACACGCACGGACACACTTTGTCCCCTTCCATTTACAGGACTCAGTTTCAACTCAAGTTTCCATAAGGCAACCTAGGCCTGACCACTCTCCTGAGATATTTCAGAATTGTTCCCTCCTAATGGTCTCCAAGCAGGACTGAGAAAATTCCTAGGACCTTGTGGTCTGGAATGTGAACACAGACAAGACCCTTCCCCACACAGAGCCCCCAGTTTCATCCACTCTGGCAATTCTCAACCCTGGCTGTGCACTGGGATCACCAAGGGGCTTCAAAACATACTTGTGTCTGGGGCCCTGATGCAGAGCCGCAGATTTGATGGAACCATTGCCTGGCCTGGGCCATGGGAGCATTAAAAGCTTCTCAGCTGATTCCAAGTCATCCCTCCCTTCCTTGACTCTGAAGCTTCTGAACTCCTCCTGGAGCCCTGAGATCTGACTCAAGATATTTTTGTCTCCTTAAGCAAGACCACGTCCCCAAGGGCAGAACTGACTGTAGCTCAGTGGGAACAAACACTCAGGAATTTTGGCATCTGCCAGAGTGATACTCAGCTCTCCTTGTCTTCTTCTTCTATTTTTAAAATTAAAATGGCATTAAGGTATTTCCTGATTATAAAGAAAATATGGACCCATGTAGAAAAAAATTAAGCAATAGAAAAAAAATGAGAAAAAAGTGAACTTCACATAAAAGCTCATAAGACAACCACAAAATTTTTTTTCTGGTCTTCTCTGTATACATACATGTGTACATGTATGTTTGATTATTAGTAACATTGAATAGTTTTAATTACATATATTGGCCACTTGAACTCTTCCTTCATAAATTATTTATGTTCTCAGCTCATTTTTCTGTTGAGCTGCTTTTCTTTTTCACACTGATACATCTCTTTTAACACTAAGAGTGTTAATCTTTGGCTGTCAACTGATGTTGCAAATATCTTCCCTCTTCATTTGACTTTCAGCTTTGTCTATGGTAGGGGAATGATTTACCAAAATGTATGTTTTTAATTTTCTAATGTAATCATACCTGTCAATATTTATCTTTACAATTTCAGGCTCTTGCCATGCTTTACAAGGTCTTTCCCAAATAAGAACATTGCAAATATGAATCTATGCTTCCAATACCTCTGTGAATTCACTTTTATATTTAAATTTTTGATAATTTGGGATTTTATCTTGTTGAAAGTAATAAGGTAGCAATTATTTGCCTTTGTTCTTTCTCAAATGGCCAGAAGTCTATCTTCTTCTCACTGATTTATATATTTATAAAGTGCCTGCTACCTGTGTACATTTTCATGTATTTTGGGTCCATTTCTGGACTCTAAGCTGTGGCGTGGGTTTGCTTGTCCAAACTGCTCAGTAACTATTCAGTTACTAAAGCTTTATCATACTTTACCATGGGATGAAGCTAGTATCCCTAATTCTTTCTTTTTATAGCATTTTCCTAGCCATTCTGAATTTCACACTGAAAGTACTTTTTAAGTCCTTTTACCTTCCCTCATTTTTGATAGAATTACATTGAGTTTGTAGATTGATCTTGGGGATGATCTCGTTACCTATTGAAGCTTTCTAACCAAGCCTAAGTTATATCTCTTCATTGATTTCAACTTTTCTGATGTCTACTGTTAAAGTTTTGTGGTTTCCTTTAAATGAGATCTGCTTAATGTTTATGATTTTGTTGCATTTGAGAATAGGATTTTTCCATTATATTATTAGGAGTTTCGTGTGTTTGTGTGTGTGTGCATGTGTGGTGCTGGGGATCAAACCCAGGGTCTTGACATCACACATGCTAGGCAAGTCCTCTATCACTGAGTTACACCCCCAGCCTCCATTATATTTCCAAAGTAGTTAATGTGAAGATACAGAAATTACTGATTTTTGTACATATTTTCATAATTGACCATCTTAAAATACCATCATTACTTCTAATTTTTTAGTTGAATTTTGGGGGACTCTATAAGCATATTATCTGTTCCAAATAGTCATCTTACTTCCTTTACAATATTTATGCCTCTTATTCTCATATTTCATTGCCTGGGATTGAGTTCAATATTATTCCAGAACAATATTAAATAACTATGCTAAGAGTGGGAATCATTGTTATTCCAAAGTTCATTGGTTTTACTGTGATACTGGCTCTTGTTTTGAGAAAAATCATTTTAGTCATGTTAAATAAGTACCCTCTAGTTCTAGTTGGCAGCGGTTATTTTTATAAATTAATGTTTTTTTTTTATCAAATACCTTCTGATGTTTATTAAAATGTTCAGAAAGATTTTATCCTTTGGCTCTTCAATATTAGGAAATATATTTAAGATTTAAAATATTAAACCACCCTTGAATTCTGGGAATCAGCCCTTACTTAGTCACTGTGTGTCATTATTCTAACGTTATGCTCTATACTACTTGCTAGTTTTCAGATAGTACTTTTCATCAACATTCAAAGTAAATTTGGTCTCAGTGTAATTATCATGGCTTAGTATTTGTTACAGTTTAAATATTTGGTGTCCCCTAAAAACTCACATGTGTAACAATGCAAGAAGACTTAGAGGTGAAATGATTGGGTTAGGAGAACCTTAACCCAATTAGTGAATTAATCCCCTGACAGGGATTAACTGTGTGGTAACTGAAGGCAGGCAGGGTGTGGCTGGAGGAAGTGAGTCACTGGGGGCATGCTTCTGGGGTATATATTTTGTATCTGGTGAGTGGAGTCTCTTTCTCTGCTTCCTGGCCATGTCTTGAACAACTTTCCTTTGCCATACTCTTCCGCCATGATGTTCGGCCTTACTTGGCCATCTATGGACTGAGACCTCTGAAATCATAAGCCCCCAAAACAAACTTTTCCTCTTCTCATTGTTCTTGTCAGGTCTTTTAGTCACAGTGGCAAAAAAGCTGACTGAAACAGTATCCTCCTTTCACTCTTCTCTGACACCATTTAAAGAGCATGAGAATTGTCTGTTTCTTTATTTTTGGGCACCGGGGATGGAACTCAGGGACACTCGACCACTGAGCCACTTCCGCAGCCCTATTTTATGCTTATGTAGAGACAGGGTCTCACTGAGTTGCTTAGCGCCTCGCCATTGCTGAGGCTGGCTTTGAACTCGCGATTCTCCTGTCTCAGCCTCCCTAAGTGCTGGGATTACAGGCGTGTGCCACCATGCCCAGCTAGAGAATTGTCTGTTTCCTAAAGGTTTGAAAGAATTCCTGTACAAAACCATCTAGATGCTTTATTTAGATGGAAATTGCTCAGTGCACAAATAGTAATAGGAATTGCTTTTCATTGTGTACTGTAGCTTTCATCATTATAAAGTGGCCCTCGTGTTTAATCTGGTAATAAGGTAAAGATGATTTGGAGGAAATGAAGAAGAAAAGATTTAATTATGGCCTTGACATGATACAGGGGATCTAAGAAGGCAGTGGTGGGAACAGGGAAAATTAACCAGATGGAAGTGCTAGGAGGACAGATTTCATCTTTTACTTCTCTGAGCAATCGAAGGTGTTATTGTCTCCTGCTGCATTTAGCACCTCATTGGAAGTGCTTTCCTCTTGTTCTTAAATTTTCTCCTGTTCATATCCCAAATCATCAACTAACTTGTTAGCCCCCAGAAAAAGGAAGAATGTCTAAAATTTTCTTTGTATCCTTTAATGAAGAAGACTGTTTCTAGACACACACCAGTTTAATTCCTTACACGACTGATTCATCATTGCAACAGAATATTATTATAAAGCTGCTACCTAGGATAAGGAAATTAATAATATTATGTGTTTTCTGCATTAAAGTCATAAGATTAGACAGGCAGGACTAACTACTTAAGAGGGGTGAAGTATGCTCCACTGTGAGAAAGGCTCTGACTATAAGACGTGCCCTGATTTTTGCTGGATTCCTACTTCTCATAGTGATGTGCAGATGTGATATCCATAGGACTCAGTAGGGAGTGGCAAAGGCCATCACTGAAGAAAACTCCACTATTTTTGGAAGGACCACAAATGCTAAGTCAAATTGCCCATCAGTGCAGCCTTCATGACTTAATCGTGATGGGGGCAGGGTCTGTGCCCACTCATGCCTTGCGCTACCCAGTTCCGGAGGTCAAGGTTCCATGCACTGGTCTGGGGAAGGGCAATGGCAGGGGACTCACCAGGTTGTCCAGCATCCTCATGAGGGCCTCAAACTCATGCTCTCCCAGCCGGCTCTTCTGCATGGGCCCAAAGGTACTCCCAGCCCACTGCACAGAGCCCACCTCGTGGGGCCGGTGCTTCTCCTGCTCCAGGAGGATGAGGTTCTCCACTCCCCCAGCGCTGGACAGAGCTGACACCTGCAGCAAGAAGCAAAGAGCCCTCAACCCATGTGCACAGGGGGGCCCCTGCACCTGCCTGCGCTTCGGCATGAAATAGGACACTGAGAGCCACAGAGGTGAACTCAGAACTAGAAACATCTGGGAAACTGAGGAAAATCCACTCAAAACTCACTGGACATGCAACTCTTTCGGGGAATGAGGTATTAGTAATTACTTTGCTAATCTCAGTTTTTAGAGACCACAGAGAAGCAAGAAATAGCAAGTGTTAAACCTTAGGAATAGAATAATATAGGGGACTGAAAATTTACCTGGGATACAGACCAACTTAGAATTGTGATTATTGCTGAGGTGGGAGGATAAGACTGGAAATGGCTGTAAAGAGAACTTCAATTCTTGTCTGTAATAATTTATTTCTTCACGAGTTAAATATCTGAAGCAAAAAGGTTATTAATATTTGTTAACCGGATGGGGGTTGTGGCTCAGTGGTAGAGTACTTGTCTCACATGTGTGAGGCACTGGGTTCAATCCTCAGCACTACATAAAATAAACAAAGGTACTATGTCCATCTACAATTTTAAAAATATTTTAAAAAATTATGTTAACTCTGCCAGGTGCAGTGGCACATGCCCGTAATCCTAGCAACTTGGGAGGCTGAGGCAGGAAGATCACAAGTTCAAGGCCAGTCTCAGCAACTTAGCAAGACCCTATCTCAAAATAAAAAGTCAAAAGGGCTAGGGATGTCATTCCGTGGGAGAGTACAGTGCCTCTGGGTTCAATCCCTAGTACATCTGAGTGGTGGATGCTTATTGTTATTCTCTGTATTTTTCCTGTGTGTTTAAACACACACTCTCTCCCCGCCCTGCCTGTGTGTGTGTGTGTATGTGTGTGTGTGTGTGTGTGTGTGTGTGTGTGTGTCTCTCAAGCCACTTGAAAAATAATAGGATGGCTTTTAGACCGCTGAAATTTGAGTGTAAACTGATGGGAAGGGTTAACAGGTCTAAATAAAGAATGCATCCTCCATGATAGGGTTAGCCAGTCAAGGAAATCTCAAAAAAAGAAGACAGAGGAAGTGTTACTATATGGCCAGGTACTATGCAGGGGCCAGACAGCTTTCAATCACAGACTTGTCAGGTCTGTCCCACTATCAAGCTCCAATGGGAAGGGGATGATGCAGGTGGCTGCAGGCCATGGATGTGGAGTATTGGGAGAAGAGGTATGTGTGTAAAGCAGGCAGTTTTGGAATAATCCTAAGAAAAAATACATTTACTTACTTAACTAATCTTATTTTCCAATTCCATGCTTATCTAACTGGTACCCACCATTCAGATATAGCTGGTTAGGATTTGGATGGATAAGTCTGGTTACCGAGACAGAGAGTGGCTTCTGAGTAGCTTCACTAGTGAGCCAGTGTCCTGTGCTACCCATCCTGTGGAAGACTGGCTATCACATGAAAGCCTGTTTATTACAAGGGAGCTGCTCTGAGTATATAAACTTGCAGTGTGTTGGCATTTTGTGACGTGTAATTTTTTTTTACTGAAAATAAAAGGATCCATTTACTCTGCTGACGAATAAATGCAGGCCTATAAACCCATGAGGGTCTGGACAGCCTGAGAGTGTGCGATATTCCAGGGTTAGCTGTGGTCTCTATGCTTCTTCTTAAAGGCCAGCGAGGTAGGTTCACTGGGTGAACCCCATCTCCCAGGGAAGAGCCGGAAGTAAGAACATTCTCCACACTCTTTTCAGCCAAGACACATGTCCATGTGCCCATGTGACAGTTCCCACTGACCCTTATCACCCTGGAAAGGCAGTGCAGGGTAGTATTTAAGGGCATGCAGTTGGGCGCCAGGTTGCCTGGGTTTGAATCCCTGTCACTTCCTTATTGTGTGACTTTAGGCAGCTATTTGTCATCCTTGTCCCTCAGTTTTCTCATCTGTTAAATGAAAATAGCAATACCTACCTAGTGAGGAATCTCTAAGGCAATGGTTGTAAAGCACTTAGAATAGCCCCTGGTCCCTAATGAATATTGCTGATAAATGAATTGTGGGATGCAACATCCCTTAGGACTGGTCATTAATGAAGAAGGAGGGAGGGTATTACCCATAACCTTGCAAGGGCTGCCTCCTCCCACCTCCCTCTTCTTTCACCAGTTTCCATGGTGATGGGTAGCAGATGGAGAAGAACTGCCTGTGCATCTTCCCATCTGCCTGTCAACAGAGCAGGGAACTGCCTCTCTCAGCTAGGGATGACCCAGTTTTCTGGAACCCCAAATTGACGGAAAGTAAAGAGTTCCCAGGAGAGCTGAACCTGCACTCAGCCTTTAACTACAAACATGACCACAGCCACGTCTGCTTGTTTACCAAGGTGACTGAGGGAGAAAACGCGGCCCAGGGTGGAAACAGCTTCAGCGTTAGCCCCTCTACCTAAAATGACTCTAGTATAAGCCACATAATGCCCGCAGAGTGCTGCTCCCTGTGCTTTCCTGCGTCCTAATTCACCATCTTCTGCTCTAATCATCTCTGGGTTTCTTCCACTTCTTCTAGCTCTATTCTTTCCTCTAGAAGCTTCTTTGCCCCAATAGCTGGGAAAAAGCCACTGGAGCTTCTCTGAGGGTCAGCTGCCCACACTGCCTAAGGTACTTTTAATAAGGTCACATCAAACCAGTCTTGAATAGAAAGTGACAGCAGCCAGGGGAGCTGTTAGGGATGGTGGCCAGCAGCACTGCCCTTTGATCATACATGGCCATGCTGCCTTTAGTTAAGTTGCTCAGTGGCCACTTCCAGGGTCTAGAGCCTGGGAGACACATACTTCACTGTACAGGGGGACTCATAGCCATCTGTCTCCGTCTATTTTTAGGACTGAGCTGTCTTTGTGAAGATGAGGATTTTCCATGAGCTATTGTTGCAGGGAAGCCTCTTTCTTCTCCACAGGTAAAATGGGGAGCCCTTGAGTGTTCAGGTTGGGGAAGGGCAAGCAACTTCCCTCTCTAGTGAAGTTCTGATAGGTTCTGACACTGGCCAATAGTCAGAGCTCAGGGCCAGCATCCTTGGTTGCAGGGAGGATGCCACATCAGGGAGGTACCAGGGCTCTGCCCACCTTCCCCTTGGTGTCTGGTCTGGCTGTTTGAGGCAGAGAGGTGGTCTCACATTACTTCCTATAATACCTCTTTATCACTGGCTTCACAACTTTCTTTTCAACATAGTCCTCTAAAAACTATTGATAGGGCACCCCTGGGTGCCTCCACTAGCTACTCTTCTAAACTGATCTTCTCCCCAGAGTAACACCTCAGAGAGAGCAGGCAGTCTTCCCCCAAGCATGGTTCTGCTGGGCTAGCTGGAGGGGGACAAACAGAACACCAAAGGACCCTGCACACTGTGCACAGCTAGGGCAGCAGATGCACCCAGGTAACAGGTGAGCACGGCATATGCATGATGACAGTCTCTCCTTCTTCTAACTGAAGAGCTCAAGCAGCTCCCTGTCCTGGGCTTGACCGCTAAGAGCTGGGTGGCCAGACAATGGTGATCAGATTTGCCGACCCACAGAACTGACTCTAAATATGAATTTTCAGAAGCATGAGGTGATACTATGGCAGAGAAACAAGGCAAGAAAGTCACAAGACCAGGTGCAAAGGACTCCCCAACTCACAGCCAGCAGGGCCACCACCTTCACCCACAGACGCCCATCAGAGCCAACACCTGGGCCCACTTCCCAGAGGGATGTGCTCACCTGTATCTCACAGGCAGCCTGCAGGTGGAAGACCTTATAAAATGCCTCCTCTACGGTGTCACCTAGGGCAACCACTCCATGGTTTCTTAGCACCAGGATCTGCAGAGGAGGAAAAAGCCAATTAAACCTCAAGCCTTCAAAATTTTAGAGGTAGAGATTTTTTTCATTTTATTCAGAGCAATTTCCATAGCCCTTCCCAGAGCCCCTCCCCCAGCTCCTTGTTCATTCTCTCTTATCAAACATCCCAAAGCCACCCTGTATTTGATTTTAACCCAAAGTATCCACCCTAAGAAACTGAAAAGGCTATTATTATTATTATTATTATTATTATAATACTGGGGATTAAACTCAGGGGCACTTAACCACTGAACCACATCCCCGGTGAAAAGGCATTTTTTTAGACTGTGACTATGCGGCTTAGTCAATTTGGGAGGACAATGCCTGGATTTTTAGGTGTCAGAGAACTCAGAAGTCTGAAAAAATGGTTGTGTGTGTGTGTGTGTGTGTGTGTGTAGATAATGAAATTATTTGATGTCTAATACAAATGTTCACCTTCAAAAGCAATCTCTTGCCCCTGTGAATTAATTGACTTGGGACCAAAACCCAAAAGAACAGTTCTTTGAGGTGGGTCTTCAAAAACAGGTGAGTGGCATTTCCTCTCTGGGCCTCCGGGTTTCACTCCATAAACTCAGTGAGGCCCTGGCAGCTCCAGGATTCCACAGTTCTATGAAAGAGGCTATACTGATCTCCCAGTCAAATTGATTTTATAGATGTGGAAATAGAAATCTTAAAAAATGGAAAGCCTCCCAGCTAAGTAGTGGCAAAATCTGAACTTGAACCCTGAAGTTCTTGCTATTGGTGCAATTTTTCAGATCAGCTGGGAGCAGGTGGATAGAGAAGGCAGAAATGAATTTATGCCAAGAGCACCAGTACCCAAGGGCCAAGTGCATCTTGGGTAGTTTACTGCCAGAAAGTTTACTGGGTTCATTTTCCCCTTGAGAACTCTCTGAAGCCAGACAGTACCCACATGGGAGCTGAGATACAGGTCCATATGTCGAATCCGTCCTTGCAGAGGCTGGACTGAGGCCTCAAGGCTCTAAACAGCACACCCTCTCGTGCTTAAAACAGTTGAAGATGCTTCCTCTCAAGTCCAGAGAGATGGAGACAATAACTCTGGCCCACAAAAGATACTGCAAATAGTGAATACCCCCTCTCTCAAATTCTTGTAGCACTTTAAGATGTGAACATCTCATCCTCATCCTGGCACTGCTCATGCTACTTTGGAGGATGTTGGGAGAGAGTCGCAGGATTTCTCACCTGAGTTAAAGACAAGGAGAAAGGGACTCAAGAAATAGTGAGTGCCTACACTCAGGCATTGCTGGTGGGACTGCAAATTGGTACAACCAATCTGGAAAGCAGTATGGAGATTCCTTAGAAAATTTGGAATGGAACCACCATTTGACCCAGCTGTCCCACTCCTCGGTCTATACTCAGAAGACTTAAAAATAGCATACTACAGTGACGCAGCCACTTCAATGTTTATAGCAGCTCAATTCACAATAGCTAAAATATGGAACCAACCTAGATGCCCTTCAGTAGATGAAAGGATAAAGAAACTATGGTATATATACACAATGGAATATTACTCAGCAATAAAAGAGAATAAAACTATGGCATTTGCAGGTAAATGGATGGAGTTGGAGAATATCATGATAAGTGAAGTAAGCCAATCTTAAAAAACCGAAGGCCGAATGTTCTCTCTAATAAGTGGATACCGATCCATAATAGGGGAGAGAACATGGGAAGAATGGAGGAACTTTGGTCACAGGGGCGAGAGGGAGGAGGGGACATAGGAACAGTAAAGACGGTGAAATGAGATGGACATCATAGTGCTAGCTTCATGTATGAGTGCATATATGATGTGATTCTACATCACATACAACCAGAGAAATGAAAAGTTGTGCTCCATCTGTGTACAATGAATCAAATTGCACTCTGCTATCATGTATACCTAAGTAGAATAAATAAATACATAAAATTATTTTAAAAAGCAGAAGAAATAGTGAGTGCCTTGCCAGGACTATGGCAAGCAACCACCGATCCAGGCTCTGTTTCCAAGCTCAAGTGTATGCTGTTGATGACAGGGCTTTAGACTTGACTTCATCCAGCCAGTAACACTGTTCCACTTTTCTCTAGCAGGCTGATAATGAATGAATGTGATTAACACTCACAGTGTGGGGAGACTGCAGGGAAATAACATTCTCTATATCAGACATGGGGCAGGGCAGAAGAGTTGCTGGGGGGAGGCAATTGATCATTATGAAACAAGAGTTATAAAATGTGCATCCCTAGAAATTTATCCTAAGGAAATTAACTCAAACACATGAAGATTTAGTCAAAAGTATTTTGACCACAATGTTGTTTATATGAAGAGAAAATTTGAGGGGGTGAGGATAAGCCTTCTAATGTCTAACCATAGAGGACTGTTCAGGTAATGGCAGTCAGCTATTCATACAAGGTATAATTTAAAATAGTGACAGAAAATATTTAATGATAATACTATATTTTGCTAAGGGAAAAAAGGAGAACCATTTTATGATCCCCATTTTCTGAGTAAATAGGAAAACACATGGGGTGTGCACCAAAAGCTCAGAGTAGTGTGATAGATTTTCCTTTTTCTTTCTTTCCAGAAAAACATTTTCTGCAACATCTAAACATTCTCCAATGAACAAGTGTCACTTCTGTGATGTCGGTTTTGACGATGCCACTCCAGAGCACCTTCCCAGAAGAGCTGAGCAAACCTTGCAAGTGGGGCCAAGGCACTTCTGCAGGTTGATGCGATCGGCTTCCTGCTCCATTTCCCCATTGAAATCATAATAGGCCATGTCCCCCACCAGCAGGGCATTGTGGGAGACAGGCAGGAGGCCACACTTCATGGCTGACACCTGTAGGGAGAGAATGGAATGGATAGCACCCGATGCCCCCAGTTCCACTGGCCCTTTCTGCAGCACGGCACAGTCCACTCCTGCTCTGGGGCTGGCAGGGTGAGGGGAGCAGGTACCGAGAAAGGCCTGGGACGCCTCCTCCACCAGCTCAGGTCTGCTTTCATGCTGCTGGCTCTAATGTCCTTCCATCACAGTTTCCACACCAATACACCAGCTGTTAGAAATGCTGGGTAGAATGCATTCAAGAGAGCTATTGCTGTCCTGCCCTGGCCCAGTTCTTGTCCTGTCACTCCAGGAAGGAGTGATAGGAGTTTGTATCAGGTGAAGCAGGTTCCAGATCCCCAGGATGGGCTAGAGAAAACCCTCAGCCTTGGTTTCAGTGCAGAAACGGACACGTCTCACTAGCAAGGAAGACCAGTGAGAAACCGTGTTATGGCTCTGGGGCAGCATAAGTGCCAGGAACCAGGGTTTAAACACAGGCTGTGACCCTGACTCCCACCTCTTATGAAAAGCAAGGAGCATGAAGGGAATTCTCACTCTCTTCCATGAGTTGGCCCTGGGCTCTCCAGACACATATGTAGGCACAACTCCATCATCAAGTCTTAGTCCAAATTCTGGCAAGTCGAACTGCTCGTAACCAGTGTGCTTCACTGAGAAAAGAACAGGCCGGCCACAAGTCTGCTCCACCCTGATGAGTGCATGGTCTGGAGGTCAGTAGAATGGGATGAAGCTTGAGGCAACTTGTTTTCTACTCCCTCTCCAAGTGACATCACAGTGTCTTGGATACACATGAACAAATGACCAGAGGACCTCGGGGGTAACTTGCTCCTTGAGGTTATTCTTCCTATTCTCCCCCAGTTGGGCTGCACCTGCCCCCAGCTCTCAGCAACCCCAACTCATGGAAAAGTGACGGCAGTCTAGGTTCCCATCAGTTTGTTATCCTCTGTCAAGATATCTTCTCCCAGCTGGGTGCGGTGGTGTATACTCCGCACCGCAGGCATGCCTGTAATCCCAGCAGCTCAGAAAGCTAAGGAGGAGGGAGAATTCAGAGACATCCTCAGCAAAAGAGAGGCACTAAGCAACTCAGTGAGACCCTGTCTCTAAATAAAATACAAAAAATAGGGCTGGAAATGTGGCTCCGTAGTCGAGTGCCCCCAAGTTCAATCCCTAGTGCTCCCTCCCCCACAAAAAAAATCTCCAAGAGCTTGGGCTGGGTGGTGATAGGTACAGCCCCAGGCCTAAGAAGACCGACCTGAGCAGAAAATCAGGGGACACAGCCCTGGGTACATGGTCCTGGCAAGTGCATGCAGCAGAGAGGGGCCATGGAATGGACATTCCACCTCTTTACCTTATACCAGGACTTTGGCAGTTAGAAATAGGGACAGAATGAAGGTTCCTACACTGGGAATTCTTTCTCCTCACCTTGGCCTGAGTTCCAGATCTTTCTAGAACTGTTTTAGATGATGAGATTGCTACTACCTCAGACTAGGTCTTCCCTCAGGGAGAATCTTAGAGAAGTAGGTGCCCTGGGTCTGGTTGTTGTATGGGGAGGCAATACTGGACGAGGAGCTCAGAGTGCCAGGAAAGCACCCACTCACCGCTGCTGTGGCTGGCGTGTGCAGGTGGATGACGCACCGCACATCAGGTCTGGCTGCATAGATGGCCGAGTGCAGACAGAAGCCCGTGGTGTCCACCGGGAAGCAGCTGCTGCCCTTCTCCACCACCTCTCCCAGGATGTTCACCTTGATCTGTGCCAGAGAAGAAAGTCTCAGAGTAACAGTGTGGGCAGGGCCTTTCCTCCTCCCACAGGAGGTGAGCCTGCACTTGCCACCTGCTCCATTCCCTGATTCCAGACCCCAGGAGAAATGGCTGAGCTTGGTGTTCGGGACAAGGACCTAGGTCCAGCCCTCAGTGAGTGAACAATCTTAAGGGATCATAAGGTGATATAATTCAGCAGGGGAAATGCTAGAAGAGTTCCTCAGACTTTTCTGTGCATGTGAATCCCCTGTTAAAATGCAAATTCTGCATTTCTAGGACCTTCTTAAGTGTATACCCATCCTGGGGTCACAGACCCCACTTTGAGTTGCAAGGAGCTAGAAGACAGTCATTCACAGAATTCTCTAGAACTAGGTAGAGGGAGTCTTTAATCTCAGCAGAATAGGAGGATCAGAAGTTTTCAGAGGAAGTCATGTCTAAATTGAGCCTTTTTATTTTTTGAAAATGTAATAATCAGACACCAAGGTAAAGAGAACAGTATAATGAACACTCATTTACCAACCACCCAGAAGGCAAAGTTTAAAAGGTAAATAGAAAAAAGTCACTGGGTTTGTAATCTGCTTTTGACTCTAAGGGGCAAGTAGTTATCACAGCTTTAAAAAAAAAAAAAAAATCACATGTTCATGTGTGCGCATGCCCCTACACATGAGCGTGTGTCCCATCTCTTGCAAGAAGAAACTAGAGGGAGAGAACAAGCTGGCCGTGGTGTTCTTTACTTAACATGGACAATTTCATAAAACACCAACATCAGGGAAGGTCAGTTTGTGACTGATAAAACACAAGACAATGTCCACTCCCTAAGCATGTCCAAACACACAGACTAAAACACAGTGCAAGGGCAAAACTGGCCAACACTGCCCTCTCCTGGCTCACAGAAGGAACTGCTGTTTCTTTACCAAAGAGCTAAAGTCTCACTGGGTGTGGGGCCTCCTAGATAGCAACTGGGAAAACATCCAATCTTAGAATTACCCTCGCATCCCAGCAGCATATGCACCAAGGCCACATCCCCACATCACCCAATGCAAACCCAAATCCTGAAACAAGGTCCTCCTAACACTTGCACTGAAAGCATGCCCTCATCCCCGATGCAATTTCCCTCTAGCTGGTAGTTAATTCACTTATTGATTACAGATCAATAAGTGTCCCCTGGACATTACTAAGCTAGATTATAGTTTCTAAAAAGTATAACTTGAGCTCTTAAAACTGAAGCGGCAGAGACATCTTCAATGTAGCATACAAAGCAGTTCTATACACTGCCTGCCTCTCCATCCCTGAAAGCCCCCAGCAGAAGGGGACCAAAGGAAGGAGACAGACCCTGGTGTGGGGGAAGGGACATGCTACCGACATCATGTGCTTAAGTAGAAGCATTAGTAAAATGTCCAGCAAATTCCCTCTTACATGATTCTTCTTTAAATGAATTTTACAAAATGAACATGACTTCCACACTTTGAAGAGGCAACAATTTCCTCCTCAGGCACTTTGAACCTAAGTGTCCAGTGATAATCTCTAGTTTCCTTCAGCCCAGTTCCCTGCTTGCTCAGATGTGTGCTGAGTTCAGAACTCCCTCTCCAGACTGGTCCCCCTCTGAGTTTCTTGTCTCATCCTTGGATGTGTGATCTTTTATCTCTCAAGAATCTCCACAGCTAATAGGGCAACCACCATTATGCCTTTGCACAAATGAGTAAACAAATACTCCTTCTGAGGATGGCCCCAGGGGTGCAGGGCTTAGAACGTGGCTGTTGCTTCTATGCTAATATGAAGAAGCCAAGTGCCTGGACACATTAGTGAGTGGCGCACAGGCTGGATTTCACCCTCTCTAATCTTCCTTGCCAGCCAGGCTCCCTTGTGTAGTACACAAACTGTACAGCCATATATAGCAGCCCTAAGACTGTACACACTCTCTGAGCAACCCATGCTCATGACTTTCAAGCCTGTATCTCAAGGTTGGGTCTCTTCTAAACTTAGAATAATCAAATGCCAACTGACTTGTCCTCCAGAATGTCCCACCAGCTCCTCAAACAATCTCAACTCAACCCAGTTGATCACCAGGCCCAGTAAGAATATAGGACCAAATTTTCTTCCCAGCTTATTGTAACAGCACCAACCAGTTGTCCTTATGTCAGCTGGCCTCCATATCACTGTCAGTGACCTTTATACAATGGAAACCTGATCATATCACTCACCTGCTTACTGAACGTCAGTAGCTCTGAATATACAGAATAAAGCCAAAATGCTCTAACAAGTCCTCCCGTGCCTGGTATCACCTGGTCCCGACCCCCTTCCCAGCCTCACCTCTAGACACTGAACACTTACACCATACTCACTACTTGCCTGTCTTCCCAGGTACACTGGGACCCATGAACATCAGGACTTGGTGCATGCTACACTCTTGCCAAGGTCAGGACACCTCTGCCAGCCCTCCCCCTGCCAGCCTGGTCTAAGTCTGCTTATCTATGAGCTCACAAGGACTCCACTCTGCACCACTGTTTCGTTTAGAAGGCTCTTCCCTCAATCCCTCCACCTCCCACAGCTGTTGACAGAGCCCGGTGCCCCTCCCTGGGCTCCCAAAGCTTCCTTCAGCTCTTCTGGAGTACTACTCTTCACTCTGAGCTGTCATCACTGAACTTCCTCATCTGTCTCCCCACCAGACAATGAAGTCTTTAAAAAATACAGCCTGTGTTTTTCCTGTCTCTTGTGATCCCAGTGCTCACCTGGCCATCACCTCCTTGGGTCATGTACCCTCTCTGAGCACCAGTGTCCTTTTCTGCCTATAAAATGGCCTTGACCAACCTTGAGGTCCTGCTCTGCCTGAATATTCTGTGGCTGTATCAGCCTGGACTTTTGACGAGTACCTGGACTCTATGGTTGGACATACTCAAGCCCCCCGGTGCTGTCCTCTCCTCCCAGCTACATGGAACAGCAGCCCACATCTCTGAGAAGCATTGGGCCCTTTATGATTTCAAGACAGTTCTTTCTACTGCTTTCCTCCTTCCACCCAGAAATCTTTCCTGATCTCTACCACCTTTTGGAAGTCTCCTTCCTATCCCACCTAAAAGGAGCACCACTGAGAGGGACCCAGAAGCAACCTCTAACAGCCCGGCATTTCTTTGGTTCTCATTCCAATGCATCCCCCTACCTGACAGCCTCCCACTTCTGGCCTTTGTGATCCAATCGCACACTCAGGCATCTTGTGAGTCCTATTAGAGGACTGTGGGTCATCCCTTATCCCTCCTGCTGTGCACGCCAATTGCACCTCACATCTGGTCTCTTGGTCGCATCATGCTCTGGGTGCTCAGTTCGGTTCATGTGTCTTTCCTGCCTGACTACACTTTGAGCTTCATGAGGAACAGGACAGCAGTCGCTAACTTGGAGATGGCCTGTCACTGAAGGAGCAGGAGGGGTGTTGCCATCTCAGGGAGGAGTCCTTGAGATGCTAGGTGGTACTCACCAGGCTGGATGCCGTGACTTCACTGCAGGAAACTCCCTTGGGGCTAATCAGGAAGTGGTCCTGCTCCTTGCTGACTCTCAGCTGGAGGAAAAACACACATTTTTAGGGGCAAATAGGGAAAGGGGACATTTCCAAGGACACTTGAATCCCTCCCTTCCTGAATCCCCCAACCATTAAGAGATGAAGAGGACTCAGCCTGTACATGGTACTGGGGAAATAGAGCTAGAAGAGGAATCTCACAGTGTTCAAGAACAGAAGTAGGGCCTAGGTGATCCTGGTCCCCACCCAAAGTGCCCACTGGGTAGGTTATCTATTTTAGTGACCAGAGTTCCCCCTTTGGTTCTTGTGGGGGCTACATGCAGTGTCCCACCTTGCTCCAGGTGCTTTTCTCACCGTGACATAGGTGTCGCTCAGCTGGGCCCAGCCATAGAGGTCCAGGAGTCGGTAGACACTGCTGATCTTGCAGCGCATGAGCCGCTCCCCCTTGGCCAGGTTCAGGGAGTCAGTAGTGTGGAGGTCATTGATCGGTGTCATCATGGAGAAGTCTGCAGGGGACAGCAGTGGGGACAGGGAAGCTTTCTTAGGGTCAGGAGCTCCCGTCAGCTCAACCCTCCTATTCCTGCCCTAAGCCTTTCCAAATTCTCACTGGCATTACAGCTGTATAAAAAACATCCCTACACAGGTAATCAAATATTCTTTAATCTTCACCCAGGGGAAGAAAGTCCACAGAATAGGTATTTTTGCCCCATAAAGTCCTCTACTCATTTAAGTAAACATGTAATTCAGAAAGCCAAGTCAGTTGGAAAATAAATTCCTTGACTTTCCTGAGTCATTTTCAGGAGTCATAAACCCTGGAAGTCAAGGTTGACCAATGAGCTTGAGGTGACCATTAGGGCATGTCTGTTCCTCTCTGGGCATACAGACCCTTGGTTATGTGATGGTTCTTTCTAGGAAATTTTTGGAGAGGGTGCAAAGGACTTGGAAACAGGCCTAGAAGATTTGATAGTCTCATCCTCAGAAGACCCACAGGGTCCAGGAGTTCATGTCCAGTCTATTCTATTAAACATGATGATGGTACCTTACTCAGCGAGGCAGAAGGAGGCATCTGAGCCCCCTGCACTTGGATTACTGTGTCTAGGAACCAATAAGAAAATCAATAAGCAAGGATTCCAGCTCATGATGATATCTGCCCGACAGTCTCCCAAAACTGCCTCTCTCGGCTCCCCATTAAAACTCTAATGGACTAAAAGGCTCTTTGGAAACTTTGGTCATCTCTGTAACCGCCCCCCTCAACTACAATGTGATGTATTTCCCAGATGAGATTTTCCATTAGTTAAAATGAGGTGGTCTGAGCTGGGCGCGGTGGCTCAAGCCTGTAATCCAGCACTTAGGGAGGCTGAGACAGGAAAATCGCGAGTTCGAAGCCAGCCTCAGCAGTGGCGAGGTGCTAAGCAACTCAGTGAGACCCTGTCTCTACATAAAACACAAAATAGGGCCGGGGAGGTGGCTCAGTGGTCGAGTGCCCCTGAGTTCAATCCCCGGTACCAAAAAAAACAAAAAAAAACAAAAAAAAATGAGGTGGTCTGAAGATGTGAGAGGGGGATGGGTGCTGAGACCTCCCGCATCAGGGCATGTGTCCACTTAATGTAGAGTTGCCAGGGACAGCAGTGTTCCAAGGGCCCAGTTAGACAAGCAAGAGCAACAATAAAACTCCCAAGTCAAGGATTTCTAATACAAATTGACTAGTCTTAGATTCCTTCCTCTATGTGGGTTTCCCACACAAGAAATTTCCACTTTGCTTCATCCCTAGCAACAAAAAGAGAAGGACATTAGGCCTTAGGCAAAGCCAGGCAAGGGGGTGTACTAGAGGGAGGGAATGCTTCAGACCCCCAGTTCTTTCAATCCTTCTCTTACAAAGAACTCTGGAGCCCTAGGATGGCCAAGAGGTCAAAACAGGCCTGAAAACACTCACTCCATCACATCTTCTGTGTCTGGTCTCAAAGAAAGTTCCCTCCCCCGACCCTGAGGAGTTTCAACTGTGAGGATTCCTCCACCCATTCCTCCAGGGGCACGAGATGAGAACAGCAGGGCTCTGCAAGCACTCCAACACCTCCACTCTCAGAATCTTCGTGTAAAGCAGGCTTACTCTGACCAGCTTCCTAAGTTTGGTTGAAAGCCATGTTTAGGACACAGATGTAACTGGGCCAGATGGAAACTCACTGACCTCCCTGAAAGCTAGTAGTGAAGAGCACACTAATTAAAAAAAAAAAAGAAAAAAGAAAACTAAGACAAATGGAGCTACACAAAGAATAACTCATGACATTGGCAACTTCTCCTCTCTACACCCACTGACTCTGGACTCATTGTATTTTCAGGCATCCATCTTTCTCCCTAGCAGACACTGATTGATGAGGCAATGGGAATGCTGGTCAGCCCTATTTGTCTCTCAAAAGTAAGAAGGCAAGGACGGAGGCATGAAGACAACAACGCAGAATACGACGGACATGGGAGACAAAGACCAGAGAGCCTGCTTTGAGACAATTAGTATTGACATAATAGAAGAAAAATTTTCTGAACTGAAATAAAGGTTTCTGTATACAAATTGTAAGGACTTACATTTTAGAACAAAAAAAGTCCATAAAAATTATACGCTTACAGACAACATTTCTGAAATACATGGATAAGGGGAAAATCTAGAAACATCTTAAAAAAAAAAAAAAACACTTTTATTTATCTACAAAGGAACAAAAACAAAAACCTGTCTCAAGTTTCTCTGTTATTGCCATAGAAAGCCAGAAGACAATGTTTCTATAGGAGGTTAAAAAAATTCTTTAAAAAAGCCAATAAATATTGAAGTGACACAAAACAGGTAAAATAAAAAGAAGATCTAAAGTACACTAGGCAAATAAAAACAAAAATAAACAGAGGTCATAGCATTAACATCAAAGTACAACAATATTCTCTTGGGCAAAGAGAACCATTTTGTAGGTCATTCTACATGGATTAAAGGTATAATCCACAATAAAACTACAGCTATAATGAACATCTGTGCTTTGAACATTTCATCAAGATATACAAAGCAAAAACCAACATAAAGTACAAAGAGAAATGAAAAGAAATCAAATACAGTAGAAGACAACATGACTTCCACTTTGTACAAAAATCAAATGAAAATGGAAATATGGGTTAAATGTCATGCCCTAGAGATCTCCTATAACCATGTCATTTGAAAACATTAGCCACACCTACAGAAAAGAAACTCAATAAATCCTTGACACAGACATTAAATAGGCCATGTTTTCTAAACACAATGCAATACAATCTGACATTGTTAACAAATCTTTAAAAGATTGTGCATTCAACCAGTTAGAAATGAGAAAACACAATCTCTCATAGCTCTTAGAATAGGAAGAAAGGAGACTGGCAATGTGGCTCAGTGGTAGAGAGGGGACTTAGCATGTCTGAGGCCCTGTGTTCAGTCCCCAGCACCACCAAAAGATAAAGTCAAAACAGCAGGCAATAATTTTGAAAAGATCCAGGATGTGGATAATTTTATATAAAATATATGACAAAAATTTACTCAATAAACAGCAAAAATAAAGATAAAACAGAGGGAAAAGTGTCAAAAAATCCTAAAAAGTTCTCAGATCTGGATGGCTTTATAAATGAGTAATGAATCTTTAAGGAACAAAGACTTCCTATTGCATTCAAAATCCACTAGGGCAGAAAAAGAGGTAAGCATGCCCTGGATTGTGTTAGGAAAGCACAGCCTGAATCCCAATACTGGATAAAGACTACCCCAAAAGTGAACTGCTAACCAGTTTCATGTGTGAAGATGGATGCAAAAGATCCTAAATAAAATTTCAGCAAATCAAATCCGAAGTATTTTTAAAAGAATACATCAAGACTAGGAATGATTTATTTCAGGAATAAAAAGAGTTCAGTATTCAAAAATCTATTATTTATAACTCATCACAACAACTGATCAAGGAAACAAAAATCAATAAATACCCTCAAATGCAGTTTATAAAATTCAAGAACCACTTCTGAGAAAGACCTATAATGAACTAGAATAAAAATATATTTCCTCGGCATGAGAAAGAATAATTACCTCAAACTCTGTGGCAAAAGAATTTCCATTAAAGTCAGAAACAAGACATGGATGATTACTCTCTAATCTATTATTCAACATTGTTCTGAAAGTTCTAGTGGATGAAATGAAAAAGCTGTAATAATAAGCCAAAGGGTACATGTTGGAATGATAAAGGCAAAAATATGCATTATTGGCAGATACGTGATGTTCTATATGCAAACCCCAAGAAAATTTATATCTATCTATCCATCTATCTCCCTTCTTAAGTAAGAGCTATAACCAAAAAGAAAACTGAATACTGAAAGATTCATTTAAAATAAAAAAGTGACAAAGTTTCCTGGGTTAATATCATAGGGACTATATGAAAATAACCCTTAAATACATGGAGAAATCATCTGTCATATCTGAAAAGATTTAATCAATTCATGCAAATAGTTCTGAAGAGCCTCCCATGTGCCCTATACAATTTTAAGTCTAGGATACTATTCTAGAATAGAGTATTCTAGAACCAAACATACAAATTTCCCCCACGGAACTTATCTTTTAATGTAAGATTATACATTTATAGATTCTCTACCTAATCAATCTATTCATATAATATAATCCCAGGCAAAATCCCAAAATGAATTTTTTAAGGTAGGTGGGGTGTAGAGGGCAGAGCTTGACAAAATAATTCTGAAGGTTATTTAAAGAATAAACTTATAGCCAGGCGCCATGGTGCACACCTGTAATCCCAGCACTTTGGGAGGCTGAGACAGGAGAATCATGAGTTCAAAGCCAGCCTCAGCAACCTCGAGGCGCTAAGCAACTCAGTGAGACCCTGTTTCTACATAAACACAAAATAGGGTTGAGGATGTGGCTCAGTGGTCAAGTACCCCTGAGTTCAATCCCCAGTAACAAAAAAAAGAATAAACTTATACATTTGAGAAAAAAATGACAAGTGAATAATTAAGGGCATTTGTTCCATCAGGTGATAAACCATGGGAAGGTGTTTGTAAGAATGCAAATGAAAAGAGAATACACAAAGGAAAATAACAATGGATTCAACTACCTGAAAATTAAGGAATTCTAAAGACAAAAAAAAATCATGAATGAATTTAAAAGGCAAAGGAAAACTGGAAAAATTCGCAATATATTTGGTAGATTGTAGGGAAATATAATTACAAAGATTCCAAATTCTATTAAAAAATATGCTGATAGGAGTATCAGCAAAGAATGCATAGGCAATTTACTAAAAAAAGAAAATCACATCCAATATATATTAAAATGCATAATATATCTACTCACTAGTAATAAAATAAGTGCATATTAAAATACAAATTATTATTTATCACTGTCAAATCGGGATGATGAAATAAATGCTAAGATATATTACAGATCAGGGAGGAGAAATGAGCACTCTGTTGCATTGCCATTAGAAACATAAATTGATTTCATCTTTCTCCAGAGTGGAGAAAGTATAATTCTGAAGGTATTTGCCTTTAAGCATAAAGGTCTTGAAACAAGGACATACTTTCATCCAGCAATTGCATATTTTGTAACTTATCTTAAGAAAACAGTCAAGGATACATTCTCAGATTTTTTTCATCAGGATGTTTACTGTATTGTTGTTTATAATAGCAAAAATTTGAAAATAATCTAAAAGTCCAATAATAGAAAATTGATTAAATAGTGTACATCCGCCAAAAAAATTACATTGCAGAACCAAAATGTGTGTGCGTGAATGTGAGTTACTGGTGCACTCTACCACTGAGCTCCATCCTCAGCATTTTTAATTTTTTATTTTAAGACAGGGTCTTGCCAAATTGCCCAGTCCGACCTTGAACTTGCATTCCTCCTGCCTCAGCCTCTGAGTAGGTAGGATTACAGGTGTGTACCACTGTGTCTGGCCAAAACCCTATTTTATTATGTGAAAAATTAAACTATGTTATTAAAATGATATATATATATAATGTGATTATATTTTTGCTTGTATAATCTATATGTTAAGAGAAAAAGGTAAAAGGATATACACCAAAATATTGATAGTAGTCATTTTCAGCTTTCAAGAACATAGTACAATAATCTTTCTTGATTGTTTTCCTAACTCTCAACCATCATCCTATATTAATCATGTTGAGCCTTTTTGATGTTTTGTTTTTAAAGGTCGTGGTCAGAGCTTCAGAGCCCAGGAAGGTGGGTTCATGTTTAGCCCTGGCTCCTCTGGTTCATCTATCAGGTTCAGCTGGCCTGTCTAAGGCAGCAAGGAGACAATGGCTTCGATGGCTGCCTCTCATCCCCTGAAGTTACCTCCACCACTCCCAATTCTGTCATCAGGGATAATTCCTCTGTGAGTCTTTAATTGAAGCAATATCAAAAAACAGAGCCAGGCACCTCTCTGGCTTCTGCTGATCTCCCCCAGGCCTGCTAATGCAATGAACACTGGTGCTGTCGCCTGGCAACCAAGTTGCTTCTTGCTGCTCCTTCCTCTCTTCCCTATCGCACCCCTCCTCCGCTGCTCCTGGCAGCTCCCCAGACACCCACGTACTCATGGAAGATGTTGGGAAGACTGCATGGGAGGTGCTGGCCATGAAGTCCGCAATCTGCCGCAGGGCCCAGATGTTGGAGGAGTTGTTCCCCTTCTTCATCTGCTCCTGGATGAGGCCTTCCAGCTCCTCCCTGAAAGACTGAAGCAGACCCCAAAGTGCTAGTCCCTCCAGAGTCTCACATGTGAGACAGAGGGCCCTTAGACCCCAGGTGCTGAATGATGAGTTCTGTCAAGTACCCACTCCCGGCCCCCAAGTTAGCCAAGCAAGGATCATGCTTGGGATTCCTGGGTCCCAGGGGCAATTCCAATGGCCCTCAGAAGTTTCCCTGGATTGCTCTGTGGGGAGCATCAAGGAGATGCTGGGAATGAACCCTGTGTTCTCTTTGCCCTGTCGGCAGTGATCCTGATTTCCAGTAGCCATACGTATGGCTCTTCTGGATCTCAGTTTCCTCGTGTACTTAATTAAAAAAAAATCGAAGGAGGGGCTGAAGGATCTGATGACCTCTGAGGTCACTTCCACTTCTGATACACTACCCTAAGCCTAGCCTCTCAGATGATAAAGGCCATAAACTTGACATCTTGCCCACCAGGGGGCAGCAGGAAACACTGGAGGTTGACAGAATTCCTCCAGTCTTCATCTGCTGCTATGAGGCCCCCAAACCAGGTCTGGTGCCTTCTGACTCTGCCAGCCCTCCTCCTCCTACTCTGGGGATCTTCCCAGGGACTCCTTATGCCAACGCTTTTAGCACCTGCTATCTTCCTCCAGGCTCCCCACACAATGCCACTAAGACCTCAGGTTCATTCTGTCCATGCTCATCTGTGGGGTGTGACCATTCACTCTTCTCCCCCCACCAGGGTCACATACAGCCCATATAGGTGCCCTGGCTCCCTGAAACACAGCGGGGGGCTGAGGAAGAGCTGGGTGCACCCTTCCGAGCCCTGGAGTACCTGGAGATCTCAAGTACCTGGAGATTCCACTCCATCCCGAGCTTCCCAACACTCGGTGTCACGCACTGTTCCTAAGGAGCCCCAAGCTCTACTCTCCCAGACTCTTCCTTGCCTCCCTCCACACTGCTCTTGCCTCCAGCTCAATGCCTCCACTTCAGTCATCCATCAGACCAGCTGTCCTTCTCCATGCACCACATGCCTCAAGGATGGATTCCAAGGTGGTGCCAGGCAGGCACCACCTGACCTTAAGTCTGGAGAGACCTGGGGCGATCCCTACTTGGCTCCTTTGGTCCACTCCTGTACCATATCCCTGTGCCCTTTTGAGCCCCTCACTCTGCCCACCTCCTGGGGCTTCCAGGCCCTCTTCACCCCTGCCCCATGCATTCAAGCCTTATTAGCCCCACAGTAAATTCTAACTTTATTTTTTAGTGGTGCCTCCTGCTGGCCACCAGCTTATGTGGATTTGTCTGTTCATGGTTAAAGTTAGAGAGGGGTTAGAGAGGGGAAGGAAAATTGGAAACTGAGGCTTAGAAGGGTCACAGGAAACCGGATGCGGTTCCTGTCTCCCACTTTCTGAACCAACTTTCTGTACTCACTCAGCTTTTGCCAAATACCAGTGATCAGGGAGAGAATCAAATACACACGTGACCAGATTCGTCTTGCTTAGCGGGCCTAAATTGCTACAACTCTGAGCCCAGAAGAGGAGTTACTGCTCTTTCGGGTCCCCTGGAGAATCAACCCACCCCTCCCCTTCCCGCCTCCTTTTTCATCTCCCTGACTGGCTGGGTCAGATGCCACTCACAGGACTCTGCAGGATCATGGTGACGCGCTTCTTCTGCTCCATCAGGTTGAAGTCCTGCCGCAGGTCGGCGGCGCGGTTGCGAAGGCGCATGTACTCAGGGTCTTCCTCAGAGAAGCGGTCAAAGTAATGCGACCCCTGCGGGGGCGGCGGGGAGGTGGCCTCAGGGACCGTTTCTTCACTCATTTTCCTGCTGGCGCTGTGATCTACTGCTAGAACCCTGCAAAAAAGGGACAGAGTAAGCATCAGGTTAAAGAGTAAGCATCAGGTTAGTGTTTCCAATTGGGACACGTTGGGTATGGTGGAATTCATAGTGGGATACAGCTAGTCTTGGCGGGGTGTTAAGTGTAGCTGCGCTTGGAGGACTTTGCCCTGTGTGCGAGTGGAAACATGGACCCAGCTTAACTGGTTACACTGGGGTTGAAGTAGATAGTTCCCAATGAAAACATGACCTGCAAATCTTTTTGAGCATTTCTTTGATGCATACCCACACAATAGAAGCTATTTACTGGGACTCAGTAATTTCTCTAAAATGTGAGCCTCTTATGAGGCTGAGGGTGTAGCTCAGTGGTAAGACATTTGCATAGTATGTGGGAGGCCCTGAGTTAGATCCAAAGCAACACACAAAATAAATAAATGTAAATCCTTTTTATAAGCCTCCTCAAAAATTTTGGTGGGGAAATTCACAAAAGAAAACTAGGAAACACTTTGCTCCGTGTGCTCTCTCCTGGAAAGGAATCATTGGTGATCCTGTTTTAGTAAAATGTGTCTTAATGCAGAATCAGATCCTCTTTCCAAGTTTAAAAGAGATATGTAATTTTTATTAAAGGAAAATTTATTATTTTCCAAACCCCACTAAGTATATATGGAGAAAAAAGAATAAATATTGTTTGAAGGGAGCCAGGCTGTGCCCAGAGTCCCACATATTGAGACCTAATCCCTGTAATGAGGAGTAGGGCAACCAATGTATTTTATCTACTCAAGCACAGTTTTTAAAATGCATGAATGAAGAACTAGGACATGGCTTTTATGCTATAATGGAGCCCTTATGAGGAATAAGGTGCAGGTCCAGCCTTCACTTCCCAGCTATAGGACTTTGGCTAAGCAGGTCTCCCTTTGTGTGTCAGCTCTGCTGGCCTTTAAGTCTGGGTCAGGCTCCTTTAACACCCAGTGCTTTAGCCTTCTGCATGATGTCTGATGCCCTTCTCAGCAGAAGAAGGCATGCACCTTAACTGAACCATGGTTAGGTTTTGAACATATGTATGAGATACAAAGAACATTAACTGGGATTGAAGTCCTAGGTTCTCATCCATAACCTGACACTCCCTTGCTTCTCCTTCTTATGGAAATGGAGTGCTCTCTTTTTCCTTGGGAGAGCCCTCCTGGCCTCCCCAAGTTCTGATCTGCACTTGACCTGGAGCCTTGCTTCAGCAGTCTTGTGTGACCCAGCCTTAACCTTCATTCCAGCCAGCAGCTCATTACAAAGGAAGCCTTGCTGATAGTTAGTAGAGCATTCTTGCCCCTGAGCTGCCTGTGGCCTCTTCTTCCATCTTCTGCCAGGACTCTTACCCTCATCCCTTGCAGTGTCTCCAGGAGAGGTGGGTGGAGGATGATGCTATAAGTAAGCCCAGGGAGAACAAGTGCGAGCCCATCCCATCACCCTAGAATACCCACATGTTTTAGTATTGTTGCTTGCATGCTTCCTTTAGGGAAAGGTGAGTAGCAAGTTCAAGGGAAAGCACATGAGTCCCTCAAGGGTTGGATGATGACCTGAGCCCTTGCCTGGAGCTGTGGTTCTCAGCCTTGGTTGCACACTGGAACCCCAGGGGAACTTTAAAAACTACTGATGCCAGCGATTCTAATATAATTAGCCTTGAGTGTGACCTGGACATCAGGATTTTTAAAAGCTCCCTGGGTAATTCTAATGAGCAGCCAAGGGTGAAATATTATGTGCTATGTGTTAATGATTATAACATGTAATATAACATCCACTCCAGGTGCTGGTCATTTCTAGCAAGCTTGACAGAGATGGCATAAAGCCTCATGTTTCCAAACTCATGCCGTGGGTCACTTCCCATAGCTGTCCAGGCTACTCAAACCACCACCTTGCCCTTGGACAGCAGGAGTGCTCCATATGTTATTATGACTTGCTTCCGCAATGCTATCAAACTGACCTCTCAGCTCTTTCACTAATTAGTCAGCTCCCCACAAAAGCTCTTTGACCTCCCCAGGGCTGACCACCTTTACTAGTTGTGTCAATGAGATATTTGACAACAAGAGATGGGGATGAGGGACTATGGTGGTGGAGTCTGTTGGGTGTGGCAGCCAAAAAAATATCTCTAAAGAAAGATTTTGAAACAGATATGGCAGGTTACTAGAACAACTGTGGGTTGTACTTAGTAACATTTAAACTCAGACCCTTTCCTCTCATCTAAATGAAGAAAGAACAACTGGGTCTGTCAGGGATGTTTCTAGAGGAATTAACTCTGGACCAGAAGTCAGAGGCTTGTAATCTTGCCCCAATTCTGTCACTCAATAGCTGCACAGGCTTGGGCAAATCATCTCTCTTCCTCTTGGTCTCACTTTGTCCATCTCTAAATGTAGGAGTGAAGAGAATGACCCCTAGGGCTGCCTTCCAGCTCTGACACTGTATGGTTTATCCGAGCTGGAGACACAAAGATCTGTGTAGAAAAGGCCTGTTATCCCAGCTTCTCCGGAGACTGAGGCAGGAGGATCGTAAGTTCAAAGCCAGTCTCAGCAAGTCTTAGCAAGACTCCCATCTCAAAATAAAACATAAAAATGTCTGGGGATGTGGCTCAGTGGTTAAGTGCCCTTGGGTTCAATCCCTGGTACTAAAAGAAAAAAGAAAAAAAAGAAGGAAAAGGAAAAGGCAGAAAGATAGAGGATCAGGGTTTTCTGGAACAAGGGACTTCCCCACTTCCTCCATGGCCTGTCACTCAAGCCAGATGCCAAAGTAGAACTGTCTGCAAAGAACACACATGAGCAACTGATAGTTCCTGGTGGCCTCAAGTCAATCCCATGTGCACAGGGCTACTTAAGAATACTTTACCTCAGCGGGTATAGTGGCATACACCTGTTTTCCCAGCTGCTCGGGAGGCTGAGGTAAGACTATCGAAAGTATCGAAAGACAGCCTCAGCAACTTAATGAGACCCTAAGCAACTTAGTGAGACCTTGTCTCAAAATAAAAAATAAATAGGGCTAGGGAATGTAACTCAGTGGTAAAGTGCCCCTTGAGTTACTCCTCAGTACCTAAAAAAGAATACTTTACCTCCATCATGCTCCCACTCAGCCTGGAGCTTGGGGGTAAGAAAGAGCTGCAAAGTCAAACACAGCAGGACCGCATTGGAACCATGTAGATGTGCAGTCACCACCAGATTGTCCTGGGCAGGCAACGCTGCAGACCAGAATTCTTCCACAGGCATCACCAGGCTTGACTCCACTACCTTTCTCCTTAGTGACTCATCATGGCAAATAATTCTCTTTGGCACTTTCATAGCTCTGAATCTTGGAGGTTATTTAAAAAAACAAACAAACAAAAAAAAGTAACAAGCAACCCCCCAACGAGTGCCCTGGATGCGAGCATGGCGTCATGAGCTCCCTGTGTTCCCTAAGTCACCAGACCTGCCAGCTCCAGAACCACCTGAACCCAGAGCTTCTCCAGGACTGGAATGTTTTGAGCCAGTTCTGCCTGGTACTCAGTCTTTCTAGCTCAATCTTTCCACCTAAAGGAAAGGTGAATCCTCTCCCCTTTCCGGGAACAGCTCTCTGAAGACTGAGGCAATTCCCCATTCCCTGAAGCATGAGGAACTAAGAAGTGTGGGCTTAACAGAAAAGAGCCCATACTGCCACGTCCTGGCCACCTTTTCTTCTTGGAGCTCAGCCCCACAGCGCTATTCCCAGAGGTGAGCCCATGGGGGTGGCACAGGATGTGGATGCCCTGACTCCATCGCCATGGCAACAGCCACCTGGACAGACCTTTTGGCTTTGTGAACCAGAGGCACCTGAGAGGACAAGACCGACGCCATTTTGTGACTCTGAGCCTTTGTCCTCAACCCAGCAGCCCCCGCCTAGATCCTGAAAAATTGCGACACACTTAATGACACACTGCTCTGGTGCCAGTGAGTTGGTTCGCAATCTGGGCCAACCAATCAGGAAATTGTTGAGCCCACCGTAGTCAAACCTATCTACCTAAAGGTCAACTTACCTCATACTGACCACACTCACCCTTACTCAATCCTGTAGCAACAAGACCACTGTCCCCCGCGCACGCTTTCCCTTACCCAATCACATAACGCCAAGGCATGTACTCCCCTGCTTACGATTATAATCCATAAAAACCCCTGCTCCCCTAGACTCAGGGCCACACTTCCCTACCCACTGCGTCGGTGAAGGTGTGCAGACCCTGCTCGAGCTTGCAATAAAAGACCCTGTTGTGATTGCATTGGAATCAGGCTCCTGGTGTTCTCTGGTGGTCTCATGAGTCTGGGCATTACACAACCTTTTGTGCTTCCTTTTCCTCTCCCACAATGCTGTAGAGGTGATCAAAATTGTGTGCATGTTGCTTAGTGGTTAAAGAATATAGACTCTGGAACAAGAACTCTCTGGGTTCAAATCTTAGCTGTTCCACTTATTACCTGTGTGATCTCAGGCTAGTTAACCTGTTATGTGCCTCCGTTTCCCAATATATAAAATGGGGATTATAATAATTGCCCCAAAAGAGGGTTGTAAAGCTCAGCAGAGTTAATGTGTGTGAAATACTTAAACAGGGCCTGGCCTGTAGCAAGTGTTATTAATTCTTTGCTCTTATTTGGTGTCATTTAGGGGCTAGAATCATCTTAGCTTTAAGAACTTGAGTAATAAGTGGCTTGTGATTCAGCTCTAAACAGGTGCACATTAAATAACTATAATTATGTGGTTTTAGCACAAAGAACCAATTCAGTCTTAAGCTATCTAACAAAAAGGAAGAACAAACATCCAGGAAAAGACCAATGAGAATACCTAGTTTTCTGACCAGATAATGGGAACATGTCAACCTGGAGCTCACAAGGAAGAGGCCAAGCCAAAGCCGGGTGCTGAAGATAAGCAGAGACCAGCATTTGTTGGGCCAAGTGTTATGGAAGAAAGAAAGTATCTGGTCTTTGTCCTCAGGTCCTAGCACAGAACTTCAAAACCACTGGAATTTTTTAAGTGTCCAAGAGAGCGCAGAAATGTCTTTTGTTATTCATAATGAGCACCTTTCACCCAAACCTGAGTTTATGCTAATAAGGTGACTCACCCAGGGCCCTCAGACAGTTTCTAGGGAGGATCTGACTACTCTGGAAATAACAAGCAGAGGATTAGAGGGTTGGACCTTCCACTCCACCAAGCACATTCCCAGGAGGGATCAGGGTTGGGGAGGAGTTCCATCAAAGGGCAAATGAGTCAATCAACTCTGCCTCTGTAATGAAAGCCTCCGGTTAAAAAATAAAAATCTCTGGATTCTGAGCTTGGAGGAGCTTCCTCATTGATAAACACATTGATGTTCTGGGAGAGTGCTGTGCCCAGATTCCACAAAGAGAGGGCACGGGAGCTCTGTGTGTCTCACCTCCACCCAGACCCTGTGTGTCTCTTCCATCTGCTGTTCCTGTCTGAGCTCTTTTATGATACAACTACGATTACAAGTACAGCATTTTAGATTCTCAGAGTCATTCTAATGAATTACTGAACCTGAAGAAGGGTTGTGGGAACCCCCAAACTTATGACCAAGCCAGTCAGAAGTGCAGGTGGCCTGGTGATCCCACTTGTGGTTGGTGTCTAAACTGGCGGCAATCTTGGTGACCTCATCCATTAACTTGTGGTAGTTGATCTGTGGCCCTTTAATTCAGACATGTAACCCTTCAACTGAATTGAATTATACAAAAGCCAGTCAGTAATGAAACAGCACCAGGCAGCTCCTATTCATGATTTGTTCTTGTCCCCAGGACCACTCAATGAGGTAGATATTGTTGTCCCACTTTTTTGGATAAAGAAACTAAGTCACAGAAATTCTGGATTCACTTGGGACTGTCTCTGGCCCTAGATCCTCATTCTCCATTCTACCATATTGTCCCCAAATATCTATTGCACCACCCTGTGGGAGAGAGAACTGGCTGATTTCCTTGAGTCTCAGGGGCCAAAATTAGGGGTTGCTACACACAGGCAGGTATGACAGCGGGCTAAGGGAGAACTTTCTAACAGCAGGAAAAGCTCAATATTGGGAAGACGGGACAGCTCCCTTGTCAGATGTTCTCTCCTAGAATCCAAGTGCCCACCAGGTGCTGCAGAGGGGCTCCTGCCCAAGACCAGATGGGGTGAGGCTAGCAACTAGCAACCTCTAAGGACCCGCAGATTCTATAGTACTTTTGGGGTCAGTAAGATGGGGGAGTTCAGGGCAACAACCTGAGTGTCTGGAAGTTCATGCTTATTCTATGGATCCAACTCTAAAGTGGCATCACCTCTAAAAGCCACCGGCTACTTACCGGGAAGCTGGCCCAAGCCTATCCAAGGTTCTCTCCTTTCAGTGCTGGGTCTTCACCCCTGCTGAACTCTCTGGGGATCCAGCCACATCCACACAACCTCAGACATCCAGGTGGAAACTGGAAAACACAAGTATAGCAAACATCAGTGTCTCATCTTACCACCACAACACAACTCGATTTATTTTACGGAATGCTGAGAAACTCTTCAAAATGAACTTGAAATTAAATTTATTTTAAAAGCAAATTATTTCTATAAAAAGGAAATATTTGTATCTTTACAATTGGGATTAAATTATAAAGAGGGGAACTGGCAAAACCCTTTGCTGAATGCTGGCTGATAAGAGGCTGTTCTGCATGGTTAGGGAGCACAATGTGGTGGCTCCTGCAGGAGCTCAGGGGTTGGCAAACACCCGGGATGGAAGGGATAAGACCCCTTCCTGAAACCCCCACGACACTTCACTAACAGATGGTGGTGGGAGTGATTTTCAGTAGTAGTCCAAGAGGCAGAAATAGCCTGAAAAATATTATACCCCAGGAAAGTGGGAGAGCCTGAGACCCATAAAGGCCCTGAAATGGTGGATTCCAAACAACTTCAACCAGAATTCCAGGGGAAGAAAGGCATCCAGCTAATACCTAGGTATTAAGTCCTAAAGCACTCCTTAAAGAAATGTAAAGTTGTTAATATCTAACAATAATGGGAAAGATATTGAGTTCCTAAAAAGATTAATCATCACAATATATATTTTTAAAACTCACAAGTGCAGGACCTTGTACGCCCAACTACTTGGAAGGCTAAGGCAGGAGGATCACAAAGTTCAAATCCAGCCTGGGCAACTTAGCGAGACCCTGTCTCAAAATAAAAAGAGCTGGGGATGAGGCCCAGTGGTAGAGAGCCCTGGGTTCAATCCCCAGTACTACAAAAACAAAACAACCCACAAGTGATAGTTTTCCATTTTCACTTGTGAGCCCTATTAAGACCTCTGGGACTGTCTCACTCAAGGCTAGCAGTATTCTTCACTCCTCCCTTGGCCCCTGCCCATGGCTCTGACTCAGTTCAGCTCCATCCTTTAACCTGATGCTGTCCCAAATATAACCAGAGAGACTTGTCTCACCAATGAGATACCAGGATAGACCCAGTAGTTATGACCCGTTGTGGGAGTCCAGGAGAGTAGCATGCCACTGAGTTACAGCCTGCTTCTCAACTCAGCCAGGAGTCCTAAGGCTCAGTGTTTCAGTGCCTGGAGGTCCTTCAAAGCAGTCCAGATGTTCACCTTCTACTTAGGGCACTGGTAGTTGCTTTCAAAAGTGAAGCTCATTGCTCAGCATGTCCAGTGCCAGCTGGTGTCCTCCTTCCAGTGGTTTTATTTCTATCTAGAACAGAATCACAGCCCCTTGATGCTACATCTTTCCAGTGCCCATCAAGATGGGAGTGCTCTCTTCTAGGACAACTCAGCCTGGGGTTGCTGGCACACCCTCACTGTCCTCCCAAAGGACCAATCCCCAAGCATCAGCTTTCCCAGCAACCCCTGGCATGGAGGTCTGAGGCTGACCTGTGGTCACAACTGGCTAAGATTTGAATTGTCAGAGTCTAAGCTATTTCCCATGTGCAATAATAGAATTAACCCTTTGTCCTCAGAAGTGATGTGTGCCACTCATGTAAGAAGGCAGACATCTGTCCCCCAGATGAATGAAATAATTCTCATCCCAGTCTCTACTGATATTGAACTCTATGGGAGCCCCATTCTTTGGGTTATGCTGTTATCCCCATTAAAAGGAAGACAGCCCTGAGAGGTATCTAGGCAAATGCATCATCTGCAAACCATTATTCTGTTGCAACAAAACTGTCAAGTCTGACTGTAGAGTCAGGCTGAGGTGGGCCAGGACAGGCACCAGATCAGCAAGTTTGATGATGGAAAGGGAAGAGAAAGAGACATGATACCTCCACATCTCCATCCTTTCAATGGTCTCTGGCCGATGATCTTTCCTTTTTCCTGCTCAACATCCAATCAGTTGCCAGAATCACTGGTCTAAAATTACAAATCTGGTCTATACCCACCCCTCTTCTGCTAAACCCCACCCTCTTCGCCAGGGGCAATATTCTCGTGACCCATCCCCTTTCTCAAATCCTTGAACCTCCCGCCAAAACTTTGTCAAAGTCAGGTTCTATTTTTAAATGACAGCTATTCTCTTTTCACCTTTTCTAAACATAAAATTTTAATTGTGAATTTCCTTTTCAAACCAAATGTATGGTCCATGTTAAAAATTCAAACTCATGGACCCCCAATCAGAGAGCTACACTTTTCTCTCTCTGCCTACCCCACCCCCAATCTCCTTAAGGATGGCCACCTGCAGGATGAGATGCCAACTCTGACCCAGTACCTGTCTCCCCCCTCACTGCCTGTCATGCTCTAGGGGTGATTCAAAGGACCCTGGGGTACCAGGCAAATTCTCTGTCAGCACTGGTGTCTGCCAGGGGCACCCTTTTGCCTGTTCCCCCTCCCCCTTCGGCTAGGCTCTGGTGTCCTCACTCCTGGAGCCTATCCCCACACCTGCCTCCCTCAGGCTGGGACATTACTGTTAACCTCTTTCATTCCACTTGCAAGTAAGTGGACAGCAACTATCTATTACCCTGAGCTCCTAGCACGCAAGGCCTGTGTCTTGAGCATTTTTCTGTCCTCCATGTTGTGTTATCACAGGGCCTGGTGCGAGGTTGGTGCTGAATAAATATTAGTTGAACTCAAACAAGGGCAATTCATGGGACGTCGGGAAGTTAGGCCAGCTTAACAAAGCAGCAGTGGCCAGGCCCTAGGGTCCTCAAGGCACGGAAGGCCTGAGGTGAGCTTGCAGTAAGTACAATAGCAGAAGGACAGACACTAAGCCACAAGTTGCAGGGTAAGTAGCAGGTGTTAACAGGCATGAATGGCAGGTGCCCTAGTGCCAAAATCACTTCCTCCTAAGCACAGTACTCTTGATATAGAGCCTGATGGCTGGGCCCCTCCAGCCACTGTGCTCTTC
Organism: Geosciurus inauris; assembly: GCA_004024805.1. Classification (NCBI taxonomy): domain Eukaryota; kingdom Metazoa; phylum Chordata; class Mammalia; order Rodentia; family Sciuridae; genus Geosciurus; species Geosciurus inauris. The sequence goes on along the minus strand of PVHX01009947.1, from coordinate 29,669 downwards.
TGTTTTGAAGCAGCATCCCAGCAACTGCTTGCAACTAACAAGTCCACCTCAGTGCAATGTTGGATATGGAGACAGACAGGAAGGTAACCTCACACACCACACAGATGCACCGCAATCCTTCTGGCTTTCCAAAGTTCCATCTCACCCTCTCCTCTGGCCCTCTTGCCCCTTCCCTCCAGCACCTGCCCCACTCAGGACCCTCCACTCTGCACAAGGGAGTCCTAGAGCTCCCTCTCAGAGTCACCAATTTATATCCTCATACCTCTGACCCCTCCTTAGCAAGACCCTCCTTGGATCCACCTGACAGTAGGGAAGCTGGGGGTGGGGTATGAAACATGCTTCCTGTGACAGAGCATTTTCTTCCCTATCCTATGAAGACCAAGTATGTGTACTCACTGAAGAATGAAATCACATTTCTATGGATTGCTCCTTGTAGTTGTAAAACAGAACAGGAGGTCTATGGGTGGAATAAGAGATGCCCACGTTGCCTGACATTTTGCTAAAATCTGCTTCAGAGCCGGGCGCGGTGGCTCAAGCCTGTAATCCCAGCACTCAGGGAGGCTGAGACAGGAGAATCGCAAGTTCAAAGCCAGCCTCAGCAATGGCGAGGCGCTAAGCAACTCAGTGAGACCCTGTCTCTACACAAAACACAAAATAGGGCTGGGGATGTGGCTCAGTGGTCAAGTGCCCCTGAGTTCAATCCCCGGTACCAAAAAAAATAAAAATAAAATCTGCTTCAGCTCTGTGCATCCCAAGGAGTGATGGGTGACTGTCTCCGCACTTCGGTGGCTGTGGGTCTCCAGACCAGACCAGACAGTTGTATGGCTTGGCACCCCAAGCCCAAAGAAGAAAGATGCCATGAGATGACATCCCCAGCTGCCCACCACTGTCACAGGCACAACCACCCTTGACACTGCCAGCCTCTGAAAGCTCAGGCCCTAGTGCCATAGACTAGCTCCTAAAAGGACAGCACAGCATTTCCAACAAGCTTAAGGCTCAGAGTCAGAACCCAAACTCACCGATCCATGAATAAGATCCCCAAAATGGGACAGGAGGACTTCATGGCTGTACTGCTGCTGTTTGGCAGAAAAAATGGAGGCAGTTGAACAAGAGACTGAACCACACCCTGCCTGGCGTGTTCAGATAAAGAAGGAGCTCAGGCCTCTGTGGCAGGATCATGGGAGATGCTTATCATCATCTTTTCACTTTCTTTTGAATTTTCCAAAGTTTCACATTGGATATTAATTACTGTGATCACTTAGGACAAAAGTAATATTTGGGGGGGGGGTACCAGGGATTTAACTCAGGGGTACTCGACCACTGGGCCACATCCCCAGCCCTATTTTGTGTTTTATTTAGAGACAGGATCTCACTGAGTTGCTTAGTGCTTCACTTTTGCTGAGGCTGGCTTTGAACTTGCAATCCTCCTGCCTCAGCCTCCTGAGCCACTGGGATTAGAGGCATGCACCACCGCACCCCGCAGGACAAAAGTAATGTAAAAGAAGAAAAGGTGGAAGGAGAGAGGCAGCCAAGTCTCTCTATGTCTAGCTTCAGAAAGGTCATCAACTGGAAGAATCCTTTAACCCCCGACTGCCCCAGAAGTTCTTATTTGTGGCCATCCCTGATTCCTCACTTCCCAGTGAAGGCCAATAAATTTTAAAAACCTCCCTCAAAGGACCTCACATCAAGTGGTGGGTAGATAGGTTTTTACATTCTTCTACTTCCTAGGAATGACTCTGTTGGAAGGAGTGGACCCACTCCTTACAACCTTCCCTCTCACACAGCACAGTTACTTGTGGAATAACAATACAGGGCACTGAAATGAATGTCAGGATTGATCTGAAATACAATGTTCAATGCTTGTTGGGTCAGGACACTGGCAACTATGGGTCCACATTTTTCAAAGCTAAGGTCCTGTGTTAGATCTTGCAGAAACACATTATTCAACCAACAGAAGCTCTCAACACCCAGTGCTGAGCCCTTCTCTCAGCCCTGTATTGAAGGACCAACTTCCTGGTTTTCCAGGTGGGGAAATTGAGGCTTCAGGAAACAAGTGACTTGATCTGGGCCATAGCGATGGTAAGGGCCTGGGTTTGAACTCAACTAATCCCAGAGCCTCTTTTCTCCCCTCCTTCAGAGGAAGGTGAGTGGATGCCAGGACCTGTAGGAAGGTGGGAAATGAAAATCTGCAATGGCCACAGCCCAATACCCAGGCTTCATATTCCTGGCAGAAGCTCCAAGGATTGGCCAGCACTAGAAAGCATGATTCTGGTTCCTGCTTCTGGCACATGGGCTCAGAACTGAGCTCTTTCCCAGCTCAGAAGAAAACAGCATAGAAGGCAAATGGGGAGGAAGCAGGCACCTCCCACATTCATTCTGACAAGCCAGGCTGAGCTTTCAGGTAATGAGAGTGCCTCTGGTCCCTGGCAGGAAGACAGGTGGGCTGCAATGGTGACAGGTGGACCACCCACACACCCTCCCACAACTGCTGGGTGACTGCAACGTAGATAGAGCTCACCTCTGAGACTTGCCTGAGCTGGAATCAAAGACAGTCCTCTCTGCAAATACCTGTCATGAGCCAGTTCCTAGGGATACAGGGGTATAATTCACAGTCCCTGCTCTCAAAGGGTCCATGATGGGGTGGGCGGCCCATAGGGAGCTCATTACAATCCTTTTTTTTTTTATTTTAATGTGATTGTTAAATTCTTTGTTCTTTTTAGATATACATGCCAGTAAAGTGTATTTTGGCATATTATACATACATGGAGTATAATTTATTCTAATTCAGACCCCATTCTGTGGTTACACAAGATGTTATTATGATCCTTGATGGGGAAGAGCGCAGAGAATGCTTCAGGGAAGGCTTGGGAGCTGGCCAGGTGGTTCCCAACCTCGAAGCTCCCGCACAGGTCTTTAACCAGCTGGTCAGATGCCTCTGCCACTAATGACAAAACCACATGGATCTCACACCTTCATGAAGGGGAAAGAGGGGTCATCCAAGAAGCCCTGGTGATGCAGAGGCATTGCTGAATTAGCAGGTGGCTGGGCTCAGTCCTCCCAGTAGAAAGGTCAGCCAAACCTGGAGACTATGCAGATAAAAGCTCATCAAAAAGGCAGCCTAATGGAGCTGACTCGCGCTGTGGTTCACTTTTCCACACCTCTGGCTGTCTGGGAATCCAGTCACAGTTACTTTTAAGCAGTCACTTGACAAGTTTTGCCTTCAGGCAAGACTGTACCTTAAACCAATGAAGCTGCATTTTCAAAAGTTTCAACTCCATCAAGTTCAAATGTAAAACGGTGATTCTTCTATTTGGCTCAATCTGATACCATCTGTTCTTCAATAGGAAAGTAAGTGTAATACACTCCCATGTGGCAGGACTAACTTGTCCCCCATCTCCATTCTCAGCCAAAAGACCCTGAAGCAACTCTTGGATGATATATCCCGTGTTCTAGTAGAACAAACCATCAAAAAAAAGCTCATCAAAAGCTCTGGGTCACAGAGGTGGAAATAAGTGTTCTTTTAGAACATTAGGGTCCAAGTTGTTTGGTTGGTTTTACTTTACTAGGCTTGGGGTATTTGCATGGGGAGGGGTCATTAATCAGGCACAAGAAAAAATTATAAGAACACCTAGCATCTGAGACTGGAGGGGAATCTGACACCATCCCTCTCTTCTCCAGACTGGGGAAAACTGAAAATTCACAACTCAAGTGAGATTTGGGACTTGGCAGTTGGGAGCAGAGGAGGAAGAGAATTAGTATATCCAGGAAGAGAAGGTGCGAGCTGGAGGGAATACATTATAGTGGGAGGCCTGATGGCTCCTGTGGGGAACTGCTGGCCTCCAGAACATCCACATGGAAACATTCCAGAAGCCTGAGCAGTGAGGCTCAAACAGTCATATCAGAAATAAGATGGGGGCTGGGGCTGGGGCTCAGTGGTAGAGCGCTTGCCTAGCATGCGTGAGGCACTGGGTTCGATCCTCAGCACCACATATAAATAATAAATGAATAAAATAAAGATCCATCAACTAAAATATTTAAAAAAAGAAATAAGATGGTAAAAATAGGATGTAGGTTGTTGACTTTACTCCTTTGTCATGGTTCTATAGGACTCAGATTTTCATCATGGAGACATTCAGGAAACAGCTACTCCAACTTCTGTATATTTTTTTTTTTTTTTTTTTTTTTTTTTTTTTTTTTTTTTTTTTTTTTTTTTTTTT
>PVHX01009947.1:0-25352 GCA_004024805.1 Geosciurus inauris | reverse complement strand
TTCTGTATATTTTTGAATGTGTACTTGCACATCCATGTGTCAGAGACAATGCCATGGACTCCTCAAACCCACTTCCTCTTCAACCTAGATACCCACACTTCCTAGCCCCTTTCTCTTTGGATGGGCCAATATGGAATGTACACCCATGCCAAGGACACAGGAAGTGATAGGCATCACCTGTAACCTAGGCTGCTATAGTATGGAACTGGAATGTTCCCCAAAGGTCCATGTGTTAAAGGCTCAGTCCTGTTTGGTGCTATTGGAAGGTGGCAGAGCCTTTAAGAGGTGGGGCTAGTTGGACATTGAGGGTGTGCCCTTGAAGGGGATTATGGAATGCTGATCGCTTCTCTTTTGCACTCTGCCATGCACTCCTGCATGATGTACTGTCCCACCACAGGCCCAAAGTAATAGGACCAATTGCTCCTGGACTGAGACTTCCAAAACTGTGAGTCAAAATAAACCTTTTTTATTTTTTAGTTGATTTATCTCAGACATCTATTGCAGTAACAGAAAGTTGACTAGCATAGCAATTCAGAGAGGAGGTGCCTTCTCCATATACTTTCTCAGTTCCTGCCTCCAGCTGGATGCAGAGGATCCAGTGGGCTCCCCCAACCCTGGAGGATGATGCAGTCACTCAATGGAAGGTAGCCCACTGAGCCCCTGACTGGCATTTTTGAGGTGGTTGTTACAGCAGGTAACTAACCTAGAAAACATACTCACATTTTTACTCTAGCTCAAGATGGTCTTCTGTTAACTCTATGATTATTGTTTCCATTCCACTTATTATAGTGACTCCTTCAGGATCCCCAGTTATCTATGTATTGACTCTGTCCTCTAAATTTATCATTTTTCTTCTCACTAGTATTATGGACATTTTCCTTGCCTTCTGATAGTTTGCCCCACTTCAATAATTTTAATTCAGCAAAAATAATGTGGATTTTAATTCTTACATTTAACATTTTATCTTTTTTAGTATTTTACCTCAGACCTTTTTGTCTTAGTCTATTCCCTCTTTCTGACACATGTATTTTTTTTAACTATATGAAATATGCCAAATAATTTTCTGACATTTTTCTTATGTTTGTAGATTATCAGGGGTGATTTTTTTTTTTAAGTTTTTCAGAACTGGGGCTGGTTGGAGGTGGCTTTTCTTAAGACATTTCTAATTATTTTTCTTTTATTTAATTCTCAGAAAAAGGGAAATCAAGACCCCTCAGATATGACTTTCAGGGAAAACAGCTTCTAAGGCAGGCATAGTGGCACACACCTACCATCCTGCCTACTTGGAAGGCTGAGGCAGGAGAATCAAAAAGTTTGAGGCTAGCCTGGGCAACTTAGCAAGACCTATCTCAGAATTGCCATAGCAATCACCTCATTGATCAGTCCACCTAACATCAGAGACACGAAAGAACTATTATCAAGGAAGCTAGTTGACTCTCACATCCAAATTAGAAAATGAGGGTACTCTTTCTAAAGGAAACTTAATAAAGTTCAATCAAACTCACTTTGAGGTGATAGAGTTACTAACATCAGATTCAAGGAAATAAAAAGTGAATCTACAAATCTTAAAATATGACCTTCTAATTCACAACTTCTTGAGATGCTGTAAAACTATTAATAAGACATAGGTGGAGGTTATGGAAGATCAATGTCATCATAATGATTAGGGTTATCTGATCCTGACTCAAGTCAGCCTCATGATGCAGGAGGTGAGCGAGTCACACAAGCGAGCAAAAGGAAGACCTTTGAGGCTGGTCTCAAAAGTTGGGGAAAAGGCATCAAATCAGGTATGGATTTGATAGTGAGGGGCAAAAATAATCATTGGTACCAACACGTTTCTTCAAATCTAAGATATCATCAACTGATATACCATTATTTATTACTAAGAAAGAAAAAACTGCCAATTATAAGTCATCATTGATGGAAGGACACATCCCAATGTCAGAGATACTGAAATGTGAGGGAAATGTGTCTTGGAATTCATGAAGTATGAGAACTCAGGTGAGAAGTTAGGGCCATCAACTTCACGTGGTGAGCAGCATGACATCCACTGGGTCAGGAAGCCAAGGGCTGACACAGGAGGAACAGGCAATGGGGCTTTAGGAGAACCCTTCAGTGCCTTCATCAGAAGACAACGTTTGTTGGCTGTCCATCTCTACTTCTGCCCAGCACTGTGTCCTGAGATTCAGGACAATGGGAAGACAGATGTAGGCAGCTTTCAAACAGGTTTTCTCTCAATGTACATCCACATTCTGATAAGGAGGCCTCTTCCTCCTCTGTGAACAGGAGCATGTCATTAGGCAAGACTAGACTGGCATGAGAAGGCCAAGCTGAAAAGACGTGATGAGATCAAAATGGAGATGCATCCACTACCTGGATTTGATTTACTAAGCCAATAAAAAACAGGATGGCTAGAATATTCTCTAGAGAGACTAGCACATAGCAGATGCTCAACAAATGGTATTTCCCATCCCCTAAAATAGTCTCTCCGTAAACCCTCCCAGATCTGCCATTCAGTTCTGCCCTATATATTCCCAAAGTTGGGAATAGAGACAGCAAAGAAAATTAAAAACTGAGGAGGGTGGTAATAGTTTCAGACTCCTGTTGAGAGAATCCCAGCTTTGTATCTCTTTAGTTATGACCTTGGATAAATTACTTTTTCTAAACCTTGATTTCTCCATTTGTGCCACATGGAGAGGAACAGTCTTTCCTGAGGATTATGTGAGATAATATATGAAAACACAGGTTTTGCACAGGGCCTGAAATATAGTAAGGACTCCACAGATGTTAGATGCTACCATTAAATCATTCCTCAATGTTATGGTTTGGGTATGAGGTGTCCCCCAAAAGCTCACGTGTGAGACATTGCAAGAAAGTTCAGAGGAGAAATGGATTGTGAGAGTCTTAACCCAATCAGTAAATTAATCCCTGATGAGATCAACTGAGTGATAACTAGAGGCAGGTGGGGTGTGGCTGGAGGAAGTGGTTAGCTGGAGGAAGTGGTTAATTGGGGGCGTGGCTATGGGGTATATATTTTGTATGGGGAACTAGAGTCTCTCTCTCTGCTTCTGGATCACCGTGATGTGAGCTGCTTCCCTCTGTTATACTTTCCCGCCATGATGTTTAGCCTCACCTTGAGCCCTGAGGAATGGAGCGATCCTTCTGTGGACTAAGACCTCTGAAACCGTGAGCCCTTGAATGAACTCTTCCTCCTCTACAATTTGTTCTTCTCAGATCCTTTAATCACAGCAGCAAAAAGCCTGACTAAAACACTCACCTGTTTTATTGACATGGTAATTAAAAAAAAAAATCACTGACTGAATTCTGAATTCCATCCTGCCAGTAAGCATGCATTTGGGCTGCCTGTCCCATTAAAGGTTCTCAAGGAATGAGGTCATTGAATCTGTGAGACTGAGCATTATAAAATCAGGCAGGTCATGTCTGCTGCTGATTTCTATACTAAATACACTGATTTTTTTTTTTTTAATTTTTAGTTGTAGATGGACACAATGTCTTTATTTTACTGCTTTGTATGTGGTGCTGAGGATCGAACCCAGGGCCTCACGCATGCGAGGCAAACGCTCTACCGCTGAGCTACAGACCCAGCCCCACTGATAGATTTTTGATGGATTAGCGTTCTAAATGATTCTCTCCACTTTTCCTTCTGTGCATTCACTATTGTTTGAAAGACCCATTCTCGTGTTAAAATTTAATTATCATTGTAACACTGTAGAGGGAGAACCTTTTAGAGGTGATTAGACATGAGGGCATTGCCTGGATTGTCTGGGGAGGGGGCTCTAGACAAAAGGATGCGTTTGGCTGGTTCTTGCGGGTGCTTCCTTGATGTGCGGGGCCCTCTACCATGCTATCATGCAACAGTGAGGCCCTCACCAGATGCCAGCACCATGCTCTTGGACCTCCCAGCCTCTTTAGCCTGTAAGCTAAATCAACCTCTATTCTTTATGAATTACCTGGTCTCCAGTGTTCTTTATAGAAACAGAAAATGGACAAAGACAGCAGGTGATCTAAAGCCTTCCGTGCTGACTACAATGCTCCCAGCATCACTGGTAAGAACACCTAGATTGGGCAGCATGGTGTTCCAGCTCACCCTGACCCCCTTCGCCTGGCCACTTATCATAGGTATGAAAGGCTGTGCCCAGCCATCTCCTGACACACTTGTGCCTTAGGAAGGGCCTCTGGCTCTTCTTGGAAGTTAAGCTTGGAATTTAAGAGTCAGGGTGAGATTTTTAGTCTGAGGAAAAATAAAAGCAGCAGAGGACTACAAACCCAGGCTGAGACACTTTAAGGGTATGGAGGGGGCCAATGCAAGGAGGATCCCACCTCTTACCACTCAAAAAATGGGGAGGTGCATTTCAAGGAAATTCCAGAGGCTTCACATACTGATTAGTAAACAAATGGAAGGTGTTAAGCCAAGGCATCTCCAGACCAAGAGCACTGAGTGAGTGACACATTACTCACCTAACCACCTTCTTTGATGATGAACACCCATGTGGCATTCGTCCATTAAATGCAATTGTGGGGAAATATGAATATGTGTGATTTTTAATGAAAGAGCTTTTGGGGTAGAATAATTATATATACTTTCAAGTGCCTGTTATGTTCAGGCACCGTGTTAGGCGCTGTCCTTTCATAAGCCTGCTATTCCAGAACCCACTTTGTGGGTGAGGGATGACTGTGTGACCTTGGGCCAGTCCTTCTACCATGTGCCTCATTTCTATATGGCAGCCCTTGCAAAACCTCTCATGAGAAATGTCGCACCTGTGTTTCTGAGTGGCCTCTTCACAAGGGATTCAGAACTTAGCTTGACTGCCACTTCCCACTGAAGCTGTGCCCCTGTTTAGTCATATATTTCTCTGTCCCCCATCTCCACTGTGACACCCACACACTACATATATAGGCTTAATCCAGATTGTGTGGTTCCCCGGGCTGCTCACCCAGGCACATTGGAAGGTGGCCTGGGGTCATTGCCCTTTGGCCCCACTGCTGGGCTATCTTAGCTTTCAGATTTCCTTGACCTTGACCCTCTCCCAGGGTTGTGGGGCTCAGAAGAAGATCCAAGCATCCACCCTGAGTGAGGTGGTGGAGAAAGTCCCCTGCCAGCTCCTATCCAAGCATGTGCTCCTTTGACACAGATGCAAGACAGCACGCTAGGTGCTAGCCACTCACCGGTGGGTGACATATGCTCAGCATCTTCCAGGTGCAAAGAGCAGGGAGCCACCCAACCTCTGGGAAGTGTTGAGTATGGGCAGTAAAGCTGATCACAGGATCTTGGCCTTATTCATGCCCAAGCCTCCCTGGGAAGTGGGACAAAGGCCTCTGATGTCATTTCTCTCCTCTACCTCCTCTCCTCCCTGCCTAGAAGATAACTTTTTGAACCTTTCAAATTTCAGAAGTATGATTACCTAATGGTGAAGAATGAAGTCTTGGTGCAGACTGCCCAGTTTGTAGCCCAGGTGCACCTCTACCAGCTGGAGACGGAACGCAAGTCACTGAACCACCCTGTGCCTCAGTTTCCTTGTCTCTAAAGTGGGGATGGTAATTCTGGTGGCCACCGCCAGGGGCTGCTGCTATCTAATGGGTTCGTCCATGTTGAACATTTAGGATGATGCCTGTCACAGCAGCACTCAACAATGCTGGCCTTGTTTGGCAGTCTTCTGCAAGTGTGGGGGAATCCGAAAACGGCTGCAATAGCTGAGGGGGGTGAGCACTGTCTGGGAATAATCCAAGGGGCTCCGCGATGGGCTAAATTGTGATACCCACCCCATACACACACACACACACACACACACACACACACACACACACACACACGTCTACGTCCTTACTCCCAGATTCAGTGAGTATGGCCTTACTTAGGAAATGAACCTTTACAGACGTAATTAATCTCAGGCAAAAACCAACCAGATTATCTGTGTGAGCCCAAAATCTCATCACATGTGTCCCTGTAAGACAGATACAGAGGGGATGGCTACATGGGGAGGCAGAGCCTGGAGCGATGAGGCCACAAGCCAAGGAACCCTGGAGTCACCAGAAGCTGGGAGAGGCAGGGAGGGTCCTCCCCCAGAGGGAGCACAGCCCTGCTCACACCATGATTCCAGGCATCTAGCTGCCAGAACAGTCATGGTGCTTCTCCAACCATATGGGCACACAGGTCCCCTGAGGATCTTGCTAACTGCTGATTCTGATTCCCCAAGTCTGGGTGAGGCCTGAGGATCTGCATTCCTCAAAGGCTCTCAGATGCTGTTGTGCTGGTCCACATCACACTTTGAATGTGGAGGGTTTAAGGACATGCTGTCAGCAGCAGCATCATGAGGAGGAGGGAAACCATGGCAACAATGGGGTAGAGGTTGTAGAGCCAACCAGCCATAATGCCGGACCCCTGTGACGGTGGGTAGAAGCTCAGCTTTTAGCTGTAGGATAAAGAGTGGATGCAAGTCATTGACCTTTGCTGGCACTTGTCCCTGGGCTCAATCGATGCTTCTGAATTGAACAGCAGCTCATCCAGGCAGTGCTAATGGGTTCTGACTGCTCCAGTTCATCACCTCTAACAGGGTCAACCAAGAATGGTCCCCTGTCCCTTTTGACAGGGAGAAAAAAAAAACAAAAAGATGTCCTCGTCCCTGGCTTACAGAGGCCAGGACAATACCAAGGAAAACCAAGTGTGTTGGAAGAATCTTAATTTCAATGAACTTGATAGAAACTATGAATTATTATCTTTGAATTAAAGTCTTTATGGGGTAAAGAAAACACTTGATTTTAAAAGGAGACAAGCATTTGCCTCTAACATAGCCTGGGCTCTTACATGACTAGGTATTGAGAAGTTCAGTTTGATGGAAAAGAGAGGAGAGGCCTCTGGCATTTGTGCCCCAGCATGGGAGTGTGTAGCTTTACACACCAACAGAGCCTATGTTTAAAAAAAAAAAAAAAAAAATCTGGTCCCCTGTAGCAGTGCAGGAGTAGGTAGAAGTGGCAGGTGTCCCTTCACCTGAATCCTCACTGTGTTTCCCACTGGTGTCTTTCTGCAGCAGCCCCACCCTCACCAATCCAGGCCACACATGATTATATTCAAATGCTTCAAAAAGATCATTCATGACTTCTTGTTGTTCATACCCACAATGGTCCCGAGGCTTTATATCATGCACTGACCCCAGGCGATTGGTAGCAGCTCCCTTCAAGAGACTGAGGCTTTCTCTGTGTTCGATTAGGAAAAATGTTGAGATTGATTTCCAGAGCTTGTCCTGGAATCAGGACATAGCAAGTGGCACTAACTATGCCATTTCTTTCTGGACTCTCAGTCTCCTCCTGTTTCCATTAAGGTGGCATCTTGTTACTGAACCCAAGTTCAGAGGCTCATCCCATGGAAAAAATCCAACATCCAAAAAAGAGGAGCCTCAGGAGAAAGATGGGCTTTATTCAGTGGCCAAAGAATGAAGGAGAGCGAGCTTTGCTCACAAATCAGCTTCTCAAGTCCAGGGGGTTAAGGGAATATAGATATAAGACAGGAACAATGAGCTAATAAATGAGAGGAAAATTTATGTCTTTTCTGGAAATAGGTAGAGATCTTCCAGGAACTCAGATCTCACCTTCTGGCGTTCTTTTCATGGTCTGGCACTTCTGGTCATAGACAAGTTAACCCTTATAATAGTTTTGGATAAACGCTGTATCTCAAATGATCAACATGTCTATGGGCAGTGCTGAGTAGAATCTGACCCACAGTTAGGGCAACAACAGAGACAGACACAATATGAAGATAGATGCCAAGCATTTTCATCTTGTTCCAGTGATCGCTTGGACATCTATAGGCCCAAGGGAAAAGTGTTTTTGGCAAAAGTGGCCTTCAAGTTCCCAAAGAGTACCGTAGGCAAACATTATCTTCACAATTCATAAGTCAGAGGTGGGATCTATAGCAAAGCCCGTGGAGGACTAATAATGTATCACCCAGTCAGTCCTGTGACCTCCAAAATTAGTAATTTTTAAGTCAATTAAAAGTAAGTGAAATCTCCAGGCATGGTGGCCTGGAGTCTCCCAGAGACTCAGGACAGGCTGAGGCAGAGGATCACAAGTTCAAGGCCAGCCTGGGCAACTTAGCAAGACCCTGTCTTGAAACAAAAGTAAAATAAAATAAGATAGACAGACAGAGCTGGGGATGTGGCTCAGTGGTGGAGCACCCCTGGGTTCAATCCCTAATACTAGGGGGAGGGGGATGCAAGTGAAGCCAGAGAGTTTACAATGGTTCTTTTGTCCGTAACCACCTCCCACTCTTCTCCTGGGAACACTCACTCCAGACAAAGGGGACCACGTTCTCCAGCCACACCAGCACCAGCATCCCCAGCATGTGTCAACGCTGCCTCTTTGGCTTGGCTGAGACCTGACCTTCCTTCTTTCCCTGGTCAAGGTCTTTCCAATCTCCAATGCCTAATTCTCTCTCCCTCTCCTCAGGCTGCGACCTCTCATTCATCACCAAACTCCCTTCTTTTCATGCTATTACTCATCTCTGTGAGTCAGAACAAAGATGATTAATGTATGAGTTTTCCCAGCTTTTCCACTCCCTTGAGACTCTTCTCCTCTGCTGTGATTTGAAGGTCCTCTCCAAAACTTACATTGAAGCTGGGCACAGTGGCACATGACTATATCCCAGCTATTCAGGAGGTTAAGGTAGGATATCACAAGTTGAAGGCCAGTCCAGACAACTTATCAAGACCTTGTCTTAAAATTTAAAAATTATGAGGAAAAAAACTCATGTTGAAATTTCACAGATATTGTAACAGTATCAAGATGTGGGATCTTTAAGAAGCAATTAGGTCACTGAGAACTCTGGTCTCAGGAACTAATCCTTTCCTAAAAAAGGATGTTTTCAGACACATGTGGTGGTGGTGGTACCTGTAGTTCCAGCTACTTGGGAGGCTGAGGCAGAAGGATCACGTGAGCCCAGGAGTTTGGGGTCAGCCTGAACAACACAGTGAGACTCCATTTGTTAGAAAGAAAGAGAAAGAGGACAAAAGGGAAAGAAAAGTGAAAAAGAGAGAAAAGGAAGGAAAAGAGGAAGAGTTCCACCTGATTTTGTTTTAAGTGCTGAGGATTGTACCCAAGGCCTTGTGCACAAGCATAGATCTACCACTGAACCACACACTAGCCACACAGCCAGGGAAATGGGGAAAGAGCAAGAATCTTCAAAGAAATATGTGTGTTTTCAAGGTTGAGAGAGCAGAAGCTTTGTGAGGTTTGAGGACACTAGGTGGCAAAGAAAAGTGGATTAATAAGAAATAGTTCTATAGAGCCAGTGGCGCACACCTGTAATCCCAGCAGCCTGGGAGGCTGAGGCAGGAGGATTCCGAGTTCAAAGCCAGCTTCAGCAACTTAGCAAGGCCCTAAGCAATTCAGTGAGACCCTGCCTCTAAATATAATATTAAAAGGGCTAGGGATGTGGCTCAGTGGTTAAGTGCCCCTGGGTTCAAGCCCCAGTACCAAAATAAATAAGTAAATGATGCTATAGTCTATTATTTCCCCATTTCACATTCAAGAAAAGCAAAGACCTCAAGTTATTACTAAGAGCCTCTGCTGGTCACTTAAGTCCATCTGTGTTAGTCAGCTTTGCGTCACTGTGAGCAAAACACCTGACAACAATAACTTAGAGGAGGAAAAGTTTATTTTGAGCTCATAGTTTCAGAGGTCTCCATCCTTGGTTGACTGACTCCATTGCTCTGGGCTTGAGGTAAAGCAGAACATCATGGTTGAAGGGTGTGCACAGGAAAGCTTCTCAGCTTGTGGCAAGTGGGAAGCAGAGAGCGGGCAAGCAAGGGGCCAGAGACAAATAGAGTCCAAGACTATGTCCCCAGTGACCTACTTCCTCCAGCCACACCCTCTCCACCTACAGATGCTACACAACAGTCCACTGAAATTATTAATCAAATGTATTAATCCACTGATGAGGTTACAGCTCTCAGTGCCACCTTTTCTTCTGAATGTTGCTGCATTGTCTAACACAATGAGCTTTTGGAAGGATACTCCATATCCAAACCATAGTGCCATCAAGGCCACAGCACTGCTCTTGGTCTGGACCTCAAGGGATGTGGTCTTATGTATAAGCATTATGTTAACCCTTCACGCATTCTCTTCCTGACATGACTTTAAGGGCCATTTCCTATATCAATCTGCCAGGGTCTAGGTGGGTTCCAGAGTGACAGAATTGGGAAGGCCCTTAAAATATATTCAACCCCCAAACCCAGAGAAGAGGAATCAATTACTGCTTCAAATTAACCCTGGGCTGAAACACCTGCCTGAAACACCTGAGGGGTTGGCCAGAGGCTGAATGCTCATCCCACTTGCCCTCTTTTGGGAGGAGGTATATCAAATATCAAATCCAGTTCGACAGGCATTATTGAAGACACTCTATGCAAAAGGTATTTTGTATGAAAATATGTGAAATAATCTAGAAAAAACTGCTATGCTGGGGTTGAGGTTGTGGCTCAGTGGTACAGCGCCTGCCTCATACATATGAGGCACTGAGTTCGATCCTCAGCACTACATAAAAATAAAGGCATTGCGTCTATCTACAACTAAAAATAGTTTTTAAAAAAACTGCTATGCACACTGCCCTGTTGTGAGTTATTTTATGATGAGAAGTACTCTTTTGCTGACAAAAACCATCCCCAGTCATGGGTGAAGCCTTCTGACCTCTGGCCTTTGGGGGCCTCAATTGCCTCTCTTCACCCACAGGCATACCGTTTCTTCCATCTCCTCCTCTCTTCCCTCACACACAGACATCCCCCCACCCGAAGGCAAGTCCTGTGCAGAGAAAAGCAGGTGCAACATGGGAATGTTTATTTCTGATAGTGGGCGTAGGGGAGCCTCATTAAAGACTACAGCACGGGGGCCTGTTGGCATGGTTTTCCCATTAGCAAATCCTCAAAGATATGTTGAGCATCTAACTCACTGAGTATCAGTTGCAGGACTTCATTGGCAACCTAGTCTGGACCCATACTGGCCTAACTACTCCTCAGCCTTCCCTGCTGCCCCTTTAAGTGGGCAGGGGGAGTAGTGTCCTGCTGGGACAAATCTCTGGACTATCTCACCACACCCTGTTTACTGGTGTTTTCAACTCTTCCATTACCTGTGCAAATGTCCTGCATTAAATTCCCTCTGCTGAGATACTTGAAGTTCCCATTTCCCCTGTGAGATCTCGACTGATAAACTGGGGATGTATCAGGGTTGGGGATCCAACCCTCCCCTTCCTGCTTCATTAAACCTATGAAAAAACCAAGGTCAAATGGGATGCCATTTGTCCAAAAAAAGACAGACTGATATTTAGTTGTCGCTGGCTAGACAAGGTTTCTTGGTTTCTATCCTCTGCACTTCTGCAAAATATGGCAGGAAATGCTTCCTCTTTATTTTTAGTCCAGAAGAGTCAAGAGTCATTGGAGTCAACCATTTTGAGATGTGTCACTTTGAAGAACAACCACAGCCACCATTCTCGTCCTTTCACTCCCTGAACAGGCCCTTTGGATGCTAAGAGCAATTAGAGCATTCGCAGGGATGACCATAACCAGGCCACACTCTGCATTCAGGCCCCCATTTCAATGTCTAAGGAAAGAAAAGTGATATGAAATCACCATTTCCAGAAGCATTTTAAAATGTCTCTAAATATATGCAGAAAAATTCAAGTCTTCAGATTTTTGGACCAGATGGTTTTGCAACTTTGCAAAGTAGATTTGATTTCATAGTTATTTAAATATGCCATATATTTTAAATACACAGTGCTTCTGCTAATTAACACTTCATAATTTCTCAAGAGTCCCATAGGCAATTGTTACCATTTGTAAGCGGTGAAAGATAGTGGCAAGAAAATGAATTCTATTTCTTTCCCAAATAGCCGCTCTGGCATAATATATATGAAATATCGCAACTCTCCCCCTCTGGGAGTGGAGTGGGGAGAGATGTCAAGTGTGGCTCCCTGGGGTTGGTGCAGAGACATGTGAGAGGACCCTCACGTGGAGACCTTAAACGCTGATGCTCTTCAAAGGCAGACAGCCCCACCATGGGCCTGTGGGTCAAGATCAGTTCCAAGGATGCATATAAAAGTGAAACAGTTACCTAGTGAAAAGACATGGACACACATGGGCACGCACACATGCACGGCACACAGAGGGCAAAACGGTCACAGTCTGTGTGAACTTGCGAGGCCAGGCAAGCGGGCCACAGGTTGTGGAATGTGAGCAGGGTCCCTCTGTCCCATTCCTCTTTGCCTCAGGTTAGAGCATTTGGAGATTTATTTGGTTAAGGTATCTTCTCTTTTTCCAAAGCCAGCACTCCCGGGAGAGTTGATCAGATATTTGTTAATCCTTCCCACATCAACGTGA
Organism: Geosciurus inauris; assembly: GCA_004024805.1. NCBI lineage: Eukaryota > Metazoa > Chordata > Mammalia > Rodentia > Sciuridae > Geosciurus > Geosciurus inauris. The sequence goes on along the minus strand of PVHX01009947.1, from coordinate 12,975 downwards.
TCTAATAAGACGGTGTTCCTTCTGGTGGGGCTGACAGGCAGGGGAACCCAAAAGGAACACAGAACAGTGAGGGAGACACCGGGAGCATGAAGGCTGCCTTACTTTATTGTAACAAGGGGGCCTCAGCCCCTGGGCAATTGGGGACCAGGGTCCTTAAGAAGTTGATGGACACCAAAGAGGGAAGGAAAAGAAAAATCTACTATTCCAGGGTCTGCTTGGAATGACCTGCCTGGACAGGTGGCCACCACACATACCTATTACCAATGTGGGACTGCTGCTTCTTTGCCAGGGAAGGAAATATAAGCAATAAGGCTGATGCTAAGTCAGGGGGCAAAAGTAACTGCAAAGACCATGTGTAACGGAGAAAGTTTTATTGCACAGAAGCTTCTTTGTTGAAATCCTAAAAATAGCAAAGAACTCAAATCACTAGACTGGAGGTTCTAAGAGGGCAGACTTGTCTGACATTGTCCTCACCATATCTCAGTAAGAATCGGCTCAGTGAATAAGATGGTACAGACCAAGGTCCAACGAAACAACATCTCTAGGCCCTTCTAATCACACTGTCGCTCCTCAGGGCCCCCTGACCATTTGTGACTGCATGATCTTTTTGCTGGAGTGATGGATGAGCCTCTGAGGAAGAGACCCAGCCTTCTGCAGACCTTGCAGAGAGGCACTCTTTAGCGCTGCTGGCTTTTTGCTGTTCCACAGGGTCATGCCTTCAATCACGCAGCACCCACACAATGGCCAGCCCACCTGCATCGTATTATACAGCGTGGGCCCTCTTCTCTGTGCACCAGCTGACCTTAAGTTTCCCTTAAACAGACCTTTCTGTCATTCAACAGGTGGCAGGCTTTAGACTGGAAGACACTAAAGGGAAATTCTAAAGGGGGTTTTTCACCCTTCATTTTTGAATTACTACAGGCAAAATGAAACTACTAATATTGTGTTGGACCCAATACCTTAAGGTGATGTTTACAGTCCTATTTTGAAACTCCTCTGCCCATGGGGTACTGAGCACGAAGTGGCACATAGCAGCAGTGAGAAGCAGCCATGATTCCATATAAAGGTGGGAGAAAGTCAGTGATTTGTAACCAAACCATAAAGAAGCACAAAAATACATAGTATGAGCCTTCGGATCTTTACAATTCACAAAACTGTTTGTCAATCAATCAAACAGCTCTGGATTTAACTGGTGACACTCCTTCCTAAAGGCCATCTACACAGATCCAGATCCACACACCTGCTCAACATTAGGCTGACTGCAGAAGTCATCAATTAATTTCTGTCCAACTAAGAAACATTTGAATGCAGTGAGTGTCTGGCCCAGTGAAAATCACATATGTATAAAACAGAAAGCTTTCTCAGCCGGGTGTGGTGGCTCAAGCCTGTAATCCCAGCACTTAGGGAGGCTGAGACAGGAGAATCGCGAGTTCAAAGCCAGCCTCAGCAACGGCGAGGCGCTAGGCTACTCAGTGAGACCCTGTCTCTACATAAAACACAAAATAGGGCTGGGGATGTTGCTCAGTGGTCGAGTACCCCTGAGTTCAATCCCCAGTACCAAAAAAAAAAAAAAAAGAAAGCTTTCTCCAATCCCACAAACCACACACCACACAAAGAAGCCAGACCACAAAGTTGGCATTCTGGGGACTGTGTCATGGGGGATAAAAAGCACCAGGCCATTGTCTGGTCTGGATCTCCCCAGCCATCCTCAGATGGCTCTGAGGCTTGAGGGAGGTTGGATGGAGAAGAAGATCCCATCATCTGGAGACACAGCTGCAAAATCCCAAAGGGCAGGGAGCTGGTCTCCAGACAAAAGAGCTCAGTAGACTGAAGCCGCCTCCAAGATGAGCCCACTATTTGCCTGGGAAAGTCAGTGGCACTCCTTTGGGGACATGAAGGAAACAAAGGAACTGTTTTATAATATCACAGCTCACCTCCTGTTTATTGAGGACAGAGGGACATGCTAGAGCTAAATTTGGGTCCCAGTTGAACATCACAAGAAAAAAGAATTGCTAAAATGCCTGACGGAAAAGGTACTAGGTTCTGGCCGCCATCTGTTTGTTCATACATCTGTCTAAATCCACCTTCCCCTGCTAATTATTCCCCATCTCATCACAGTCACTCTCAGCACATACATCCTGCTCACAGTTTCCCATCTATATTATTTAGCATTCAAGAAGTCAGTACACTGACATAGACATACATACAAAAAGACATGTTTGATCAAATTAGCTACTTTTATAAGACCAAGGTCCAAGGGCCAACTCCTTTAGATTGGCCAAAGGTGACAATTTTGCAGAATCTTCTGAGTTTTTCCAGCAGCAGAGATTGCTTCTTGAAGGGAGACTGAAATCACTGCTGACTCGTCTTCTCCCCCAATGATTCCCAGGCTGCTTTTTTTTTTTTTTTTTTGGTACTGAGGATTGAACTCAGGGGTACTCGACCACTGAGCCACATCCCCAGCCCTATTTTTTGTGTTTTATGTAGAGACAGGGTCTCACTGAGTTGCTTAGCACCTCGCTGTTGCTGAGGCTGGCTTTGAACTCGCGATTCTCCTGTCTCAGCCTCCCTGAGTGCTGGGATTACAGGCTTGAGCCACCGCGCCCGGCTCTCCCAGGCTGCTTTTTTAAAGAGGCTTTAATAATGTATCATAAGGGAAGGTGCTGCATGAATAAAATACCAAGCCACGACACCAAGACTTGCTGCCTTAAAATCAAGCCTGGTGGTGAAAGCAAATGGGCCAGCTTTTAGCTAGAGTCTTCTGGTGTGCATCAAGAATGGAGGTTTGGATCCAAAAACCTTTTCTGAGGATGCCATCTGACAAGTGCAGGTTTGAGCCAACGTCAGCTTGTCAAGGGCTAATTTTAATTTCCTCCTAGCAGCCCGGCCACACAAATCATTACTAGCTGAGGAAGGAAGAAATGCTTTTGATTTTGCCTTCAAGAGCAGTAGAGGTGAGTATATATATGACGGACATATTAAAACATGTTATCAAAAAGGTGTTGTGGGTTGTCAAAATACATCAAGGATGCAGTGGAAAGGAAGATCCTATATCTGGACTCCCAATTTGTAGGTTATATAACTGATATCACTGTGACACCAGAGAAGGTTTTAATATTGTTAATAATACATTAAGGGCTGGCGCATCTTCAGAAATGGCTTGCTGCACCGATGATAAAGAAAGGATTGCCTTTCTTGTCCCCAAGTCCCAGAGCTTTCCACAGACACACAAAAGCCTACCCCAAGCAGCAGATGAGCAGACTTCATCTCTGTTGTCAAGGAAACCAGTCTGCTCTTAGCTCTAGAATAGAAAGGCTGGGCCTGGCCTCCACAGTGCCTTCCGCCCACCCCTCCTGATGGAGCCTGCCATCTTCCCCCGCCCTACACACACTCTGGGATGCCCAAGACCCTTTCTCTAGCAAAATCTCAGGCACGCCAAGAAAGTAGTGGCTCCATTGACAGCCCAAACCAACCAGCAAGCAGGTACACAGGCCACACAAACTCATGGGAAGAAATGAGTTTACACAGAAAGGGAAAGAACAATTGGCAAGGCTGTGGGAAAAGTGCCAAGTGATGGAGCTGTATTATTGGGAATGGCTTTGAGAAGCAGGACTAACCACCCAGTCTGGCCCAGCGCTTTCTCTCTCCAAAACATCTGCCCCCTTATTTCTCCAAATGACAGCCTAAACCCACTGGCATCCACCAATGGGCCAAACCTGGTGCCCGACCAGAGGCAGGAGTGAATCCCAGGGAAGGCTTTAGGATAAAAATGCTCCTGGGAGAGGGGAATTCAGAGAGTCCAGATTATACAGGGATCTGGGTGGAGGGGAGAGAGGACCCCAGTGTCACTATCCCAAGGAAGAAAGAGGATGGAAACAGTGCAAGAGAAGAATACCAGTTCCTGGCAGGAAAGAGGAAAGAAGGTGACAGTTTTGGGGGGCAGGTATTCTCTGCGGAATCTGCAGAGAGGAATAAATTAAAGAAGGCCCTAAGATGATACCTGTTAAAGAACAGTCTTGCTCAAAAAGCAATCCATCAATTTGATGCCCAAACTCCAAAGTCACATATTAACTATGCTCCATATAACGACATTGTCATCCACAACAAATCACACATACCAAGGTGGTCCCATAAGATTGTAATGGAGCAGCCAGGCGCAGTGGCGCAAGCCTGTAATCCCAGCACTTTGGGAGGCTGAGACAGGAGAATCGCAAGTTCAAAGCCAGCCTCAGCAATGGCGAAGCACTAAGCAACTCAGTGAGACCCTGTCTCTACATAAAACACAAAATAGGGCTGGGGATGTGGCTCAGTGGTTGAATGCCCCTGAGTTCAATCTCCAGTACCAAAAAAAAAAAAAAAAGATTGTAATGGAGCTGGAAAATTCCTGTCACCTGGTATTTTTACTGTACCTTTACTATGTGTAGATATGTTTAGATACACAAATACTGACAATGGCCTATAGTGTTCAATACAATCACATGCTATACATGTCTACAGCCCGGGAGCAACAGAGAGCACCTTGTAGCCTAAGTGTGTAGTAGGCTAGCCCAGCCAGGTGTGTGTAAATACCCTCCACAGTGCTCCCATCAAGACAAAACCAACTCAATGCATTTATCAGAACATGTCTCATTGCTAAGCAACATGTCTGCACCTGATCCTCTGAGCTCCTGGAGCAATGGGTGTCTGTACCCTTTTCACACTCCCTCAACCTTGCATTATACCAGTTTGGATATGTGTTTTATCTAAAGTCCTTTTAAACCAAGAACCCTGAGAGGCACATGCCAACGCATCTCCACTGCTGGGAAGAGCAGCTTGCACATGCTACGGCTAATGAAGTTTTCCTGAAAGGATAAATTCCCAGTTAGATGCTGTGAAATCTAACTGGGAATTTATCAGAATTTATCAGAAAAGTGTTCAGAATTATGAAGTAATTATTAAAAAGAATTTGAAGATTTTTACCTCTAGAATTTCAAACAGAGTAAGCTGGTTTTCATTTCTACTGGTGCTTTACCCAACCATCCCAATTACTGTGATTGACTTTTGTCATCATTATTATTGTTAATGTTGACAGTGATCACTTTTGTCAGCACAGAGAAATAGGGTGAGACACCTGAACAGAGAAACGAGGGGACTAAGAGAGCCCTCTGAAGCCCTGCCAGCACACACAGGATGCTTTGGGGCAGAGATTTGCATAACAATTAACTTAAGACAAAACGACTGCTTGGCCAGCAGGACTAGACTTTAATTAGACACACTCATACCAGAGTCAGTTCTGAGGGCTGTCATAGTCGTGGGGACACCATTTATGCAACCTGAAATCCAAAATATCTCAAATTCTTTGCTAGAATTTCTCAAATGCCATGGAGAATAAAAAGTGCCAGCAATGCTTTTCATTTTTGTTTCGTGTGTGTGTGTGTGTGTGTGTGTGTGTGTGTGTGTGTATGAGAGAGAGAGAGAGAAAGAGAGAGAGATTCATTTATTGGTACTGGGGACTGAACCCAGGTGTGCTTTACTACTGAGCTACATCCCCAGCCCCTTTTATTTTTTTTGTTTTGAGACAGAGTCTAAGTTGCTGAGGGTATGGCTAAGATGCTGAGGCTTGCCTTGAACTTGTGATCCTCCCAGCGGTGCTTCTTAAAGCCTCCCTTTTCTCTTTGTTCTCTGCACATCATACACAGTTATGCAGGGCCTCTTCCCTCCAACCTCACCCTCCCCCACCCCCAATCTGGGGTCCAGGCTGCTCTGCCTTATTCCTATTTCCCTTCTCCTTCACTTTTACAGTCAACCTCAGCATCACTCTGCACATGTAAAAGCCCATTCAATCTCTCCTTCCTCCCGTACCCTGCCCACCTCTTCTCCCAAGCCCAGTCTGCTCTCCCCACTTTCCATCACAGAGGCAGACAAGCCTCTCCCACTTTGGGAGGGTACAACAAGCAAGGGAAGCAGCAGCCACAAGGACACAAAACCCATGTCTGCCAGGGGACTTCAAAGGCAGGCACAATGAGCTAGAGAGCAATGACTTATCTTCCTACATAAAGACCATATCAGGAGGAAGGAGAACTGGACCAACATGAAAACAAAGCGGAGTCAGAGGGACAGAGGTTGGATTGGAGCTGGATTAGAGTGGGGGCCAGTGGGGCAGATGCCTGAGATTCTGATCGTGGAGCAGCATTAAAATATCACTAGTATGAGAAGACAGCCCCGGTCAGCCCAGGATCCTCGCCTGACTCCCTCCTCACATTGTGTGAGACCTAAGCCGCATCTGCTCTCATTGAGGAGACAGAGAACAGGCTCCTTGCCTGGGCTGACCTGGAATTTTTAGGTATTTTTTGCAAAATATCCCTCCAGGTTGCCTGGTATAAGCATGACAGTCCCCTGAAGTCTGTCACCACATTCAGTTGACATTTCTAAACCAGATTAAGACTTGATGCAGTTCTGTGTAATGAGATAAGTTATTTAGCCTATTATATAACTTCTAGAACTTTTCAGATGCCTTTCAAGAAGTTACCCAGTTCAGAAAATCTTATTAATGCTTTCCTTATTTTTAGACACCAAGAAAATCTATTTCTCCACACTCCTACTTTAAAAAAGAAAAGTGAGTGGATACTTAAGTAATACCAGCTTGAAGCAAGTGGAATCATTTGTCGCCCCAGGATATTCATAAAAGCACAGTTTGGGAGCGAGGGAGGTCACCCTATTATACACAGCCCTGACGCTATTATGAGACATTCATTCATCCAAGTTCCCCGACCTGATTCCATCTTTCTTAAGAATTTCTGATTGTAATTCAGCTTCTCACATCTCCGCCAGGCTAAAGCAGAGCAAGTCCTGGCTCACACTCTGCAGACTGCCTCCACTCTTCCAGGCCATCTTTTAGAGTAGAAAGGATTATGCACATTTCATAGGAAGAGGAGCTAAAGAGTTCCAGGAACTTGCTCAGGAACACACAGCCAATAAGTGGACCTGGGGACATCTGATTTTGAAGCCATCCCCTATGAGGCCTCCAGATGTTTCTATAAAGCTTATTTAATTTTTAAAATAAGTTAAACACTACTTACAAGATATCCACAAACAAAAGCAAAAATTCAGGAAGCAAAGGCCAGGATCTTTAAAATGATCACAAGTATCACAAGAAATTCCACTTTAGCATAGTGTCTGACTGGTAGTCCATGCCTTACCCTCCCAATTTTCACTAAAAACCGATGTTGACTGGCATACAAAATCAAAGCAGAACTCATAAGAACTCCAAAAATGTTGGCTGGTCATTGTCTTGCAACCAGATGATGGATGAACAATGTGACTCATCACAAGACCCATGAGGCTGACAGCAGAGGTATGGATAGTGACTTGTTTTCACTGTGTGCGGGGTGAGCCTAGCGGCTGTAAGGGGATGCTGTTCTGCACAGCTGCCTCCTGGCTCAGGTCTGTACCTCCAGAACCCTTAGCCACCTCCTCACCATGATGCTCCTTGCAAGGCCAGACCATTTGGCACCGATATCACCCTTGTGCTCATTTCTCATGCTTCATCAGTACCAGGATCACAGTATCAGTCATGTGACATGGCCAGGGACAGACCTGGGCTCTGATGCTACATTGTGGTCAGAGATTTGAAGACACAATTAAGACCTGGCTGTGCTAAAATGGGTATGAGAGTCAGACAAGACCCATCTCCAGCTACTAATAAAGATATATCTGTGATGAATCATATAAGATAAAAATAATCAATGGATAAATATGCAGCTGAACAAATTGAGTTATAGTAATGATCAGAGACAATAAAATTCGGGTTTAAAAAAAGCAGCTCTCAAAGACTGTATTTTAAAAAATACCCCCCCCCCCGCTCCCCACAATGAAACTATCGTATTGAATAATTATGTACCCACATAATGATAGAATAATTACCTAATTAAATAATTACTCACTTATACAGACTTTATTATATGTAAGGCAAAAACTGGCAAATTAGTGAAAAAATGACAGGATCACAACAATAATGGGTGACATTAATACACAGCTCAATCCTTGACAGATTAAAGAGGCTTACGGGAGGGGAGGGTGTAGAAAACCTAAATAGGTTGGTTAATTAGATTTAAAAATCCTCCTCATTATACACATTTTCAGCATACCAAATCAGGAACCCAACAGATTTAGGCAGCTAAGTGTACATTGAGCATTTACATTGCAGTGAGCAATTACACCACAAGCATCTAGAGCAGGGGGAAATGCCAGTTTAAAAAGCAAACCCTTCAGCAAAACATCTCTTCATTCTAGAAAAGGCATCAGCTGTCCAGAGAGAGATGGGGGGAGGGGGGAGTTGCCTTGTTTTTGTTTTGTTTTCTTTGTTTTAATGAACGGTGAGCTCCTGGCTCCCTTGCTAACCCTCACCGGTCTTGATGTGTAGAGGATAAGCAAACAAAGGGATAAACTGCCCTTCAAAGAAAGCATCCCCCGCTCCCTGCAAAAAGAAATAAAATAAAAATCAGCAGCAAGCAGGAGAACAATGGGAGATGTAAGGACAGTCAGGGCACCAAGACATGAACATGCCCAAAATCAGAGACCTAGAGAAAGGAAGAGCCTGAGAGAAATGTCCTGTGATGGAGAACAGCCAATAAATTTGGAAAGTCACTGATACCTGATGTTGACTTTAAATGTTTATGGCCCTATAATATAATTACCTTCTGATATTTCCAACCCTGTGATTGCAAGTCTGACACGTAGAAGAGCCTTGCTTTGGGAGGAAGAAGGAGAAAGGACAGTGTTTAGTGAAGGTAAACATGTTCACAAAGAGGGCAGCCCCTTGGGAGGCAGGCTCTGGAGCGTGATGGTCACTGTTGTCGGCTGTATCTGTTTCCTATCCACTTTCTCCTGTAGAAGAGGATGCCATCTCCCCATCCTCTTCCAGTGTGGCATCGCCACATGTCTTTCTGATCAATGAAATATGAACATGAGTTCTTCTGGGAAGAAGCATTGCAGAGTCCTTCCTCCCGCTTCAGCCACTAGCAATTTCCAAATGGTGACAACTCGGTCAGCTTTGTCTCAGTAAAGAAAACCTGGGACCGGATGCCCCACCAAATCTCATCGACATGCCCCAAGAGCAAGAGACAAATCTCTGTTGTGTCCGACCATGGAAACTACAGGGTGCACTGTAACCCAGTCCGTCATGACCCCCGTCTGTCATGACCAACAGCCAGAGTGAGCAAGCTCATGTCATGGTTAGCTGCAGCAACAGAGCAAGAGGTAAAGATGGGCTGGGTGGTAACACACACACCTGGAGTCCCAGCTGGGAGGCTGGGACAGGAAGATCACTGGAGCCCCAAGTTCTAGGCCAGCATGAGCAACACAGTGAGACCCATCTCAAAAGCAAACAGGGAGATAGAAAAGCACAAGCCCTTCCACCCTAAACAAAAGAATCTTCAATAGGCACTGGCCTTCCCACAGTTTATAGACCAGGGGCTTGAGCCATTTTAATTGCATATTAAAATGAAAGGCAAACTACACATTAAAAACAAGTTGGAGGTCTTAGAGATGGATGGTTTAAACATCAATGAAGCACTTCTAAAGATTATTATATATTAGGCCACAAAGGAACTTCCAATAAACCCTAAAAATTGAGAAAGACATATTCTCTGACTACAACACATTGAAACTAGGTAATAAATTTCATCCAGAACAAAAAGCCTATCACCTAAAAATCTTAAAACTCTCTCCTAAGTACTGTTTGTTCACAAGCAGATCTAAACTGCAAAGGCATATTCTTTAGAAAAATAACAAAGGTCACTATATCAATAATTAGGGGCTACAGCCAGAGTTTCATTTAGAAACAAACTTAGAGCCTTTAATACTTTTATTAACAGCAATAAAAATAAAATACCCATTCAACTTTAAAAGTTAAAAAGACAGAACAAACCTAAGGAAAGAAGAGAGGAATTAACTATTATTAATTAATGAAAAACTAAAACATGAAATTGACTAATAAATCTCAAAACTGGTTATAAATAGAAGGAAACATTCTTAGCATCTCAATAAAGTAGCAGATGTATAAAGTGGAATGGGAATACAGGAATACAAAAACAAAATCTATGAGAGCTACAGGGAGTGACAAAAGGAGACAGGAGGAGGCTGTCTGTAACTGGAGATGTTACCAGCAATGCCTTGCTTTAGAAAGATGCACTGGGCCTGGTGCAGTGGTGCACTCCTGTAATCCCAGCGACTCAGAAGGCTGAGGCAGAGGAATTCCAAGTTCAAAGACAGCCTCAGCAATTTAGCGAGGCTCTCAGCAACTCAGTGAGATCTTGTCTATAAATAAAATACAAAAAAAAGGGCTGGGGATGTGGCTCAGTGGTTAAGTAATTACCTCTGGGTTCAATCCCCAGTACCAAAACAAAAGAAAGAAAAAAGAAAAATGCACTGAATGTTAACCCTTAATCTGAAAACTTCTAGAGACTCAGATCTTCTATAACCCCCATACATAATGAACCTACAAGGAATAAAATTTTAACCTAGAAAGAATCCAGTTTGTGCTTTGCAGTTGTTGGGCAGGAAACAACTGTCTTCATGAATGGTTCATTGTGCTTCAACCTGCCTCAGAGCAATATGGTCTCCTCTCTCAAAACTGGTTCACAAAGTACCACTAATTACTAGAAAGGGAACAGAGAGCCACAGTTCACCTGGGCCACAACTGCCCTGGGATGTGGTACAACAGAGATGTGCAAACCCTCTGTGGATGCTCAGGATCAGGCCTCAGTTCTTCTTCTAGGGTCAGGTCAAGTCCCTTCTCCAACTTGAACCCTTATTTATTTATTTGGGGGGGCGGGTCCCAGGGATTGAACTCAGGGGTACTCAACCACTGAGCCACATCCCCAGCCCTATTTTGTGTTTTATGCAGAGAAAGGATCTCACTGAGTTGCTTAGCGCCTCGCTATTGCTGAGGCTGGCTTTGAACTCATGATTCTCCTGTCTCAGCCAAGTTGCTGGAATTATAGGCATGCGCCACCGCACTCGGCTTTGAACCCTTATTTAAAATCTCCAGTACCAAAAAAAAAAAAATCAAATCAAACTAATAAACATTTTTAGCTGGGCACAGTGGCGCAAGCCTGTAATCCCAGCACTTTGGGAGGCCGAGACAGGAGAATCGCAAGTTCAAAGCCAGCCTCAGCAACAGCGAGGCACTACACAACTCAGTGAGAGCCTGTCTCTACATAAAACACAAAATAGGGCTGGGGATGTGGCTCAGTGGTCGAGTGCCCCCGAGTTCAATCTCTAGGACCAAAAATAAATAAATAAATAAACACCATTTGTAAATCAAACTACAATTCATGGTCCTCCTTTGGCATTTATTTCACATCTTTCTCTTCCTCCTCCCTACTCACCTCTTTTCACTTTCTCTCTCCCTTACTCTCACTTCCCTTGCCCATCGACTATTCCTAACGGCTCTGGAGTCAAGAGACCAGGATCTTAATTACAGCTCCATTCATGCACAGTCCCACCCAGCCATGGGCTCCCACAGACAACCCATTAGCCAATTTTGAGATCTCTCTAGTCAGCAATAAAACGAAGATGTCAGGGGGCTGAGGCTATGGCTCAGCGGTTGAGCGCTTGCCTTGCATACGTGAGGCACTGGGTTCGATCCTCAGCACCACATAAAATAAATAAAGATATTGTGTTCATCTACAACAAAACAAAATATAAAAAAAAAAAACCAAAAAAAAAAAAAAAAACGAAGATGTCAGGCTAGATTGGAAGTTTCTATACTGTGTTCCAAGAACCCTGAAGATTCCAAAGAAGTGCATCCCAGTATCTGTAAGCACGTGGTTCAACATGTTTTAACTATTTGAGAGAACATAACAAACCACACCTTTAATTCACTATTTCAACTATATCTGAAACCAGCAATCCCCAGTGCTAATTCTTTTCTTTTCAGAAAAAAAAGCTTCCATGCCTCATTGTGCAGATTTGAGAGCCTTGAAAGTCCTCTTGGTTTTATAGAGAGTAAAGTCTGTTCCTCTCTGCTCACATGCAAACATACAATCAGGTACACCACCTGAGAATACCAGCACAGGTCCAGTAACACCCAGGAGCTGAGCTCCATTTTCTCACAGCAGAAGCTCCTGACAGGAGAGAATTAAGTTTTGGGTATTATCTAACTTTTAATATTTATACATACAGTTTCTCTCAGGTGAAGTGAAATAATGCCCTTTTTTTTTAAACTAGAGGTTGAACCCAGAAGCACTTAACCACTGAGCCACATACTCACCACCACCACCACCACCACCCTTTTTTTAAATTAGAGAGACTAAGTCTCTCTAAGTTGCTGAGGCTGGCTTTGAACTTGTGATCCTCATGCCTCAGCCTCCCAAGCCAATGAGATTATAAGTGTATGCTACCTCGCCCAGCAGAAATAATCCTTAAAAAGAGAGATGGACTGCTGGTTGAAGAGAGGGAAATCTTTTGTGTGTGTGTTCATAGTGAGAAGAGAGGGAATTTTAAGAAAGAATATTTTGATGCCTATGATCAAGTGGTCAAGTTCAAGAGGAAATGTCAAGGGCTGGGTTGTAGCTCAGTGGTTTTGCCTAGCATGCATGAGGCACTGGGTTTGATTCTCAGCACCACATATAAATAAGTGAAATAAAGGTCTATTGACAACTAAAAAATTTAAAAAAAAAAAAAAAAAGGAAATGTCAACTCAGACTCCAATGATGCCTATAGATTCTGCAACTCCTACTGGCTACAGACTGACAATGAATCAAAGAAGAGGAATCCCATGAAAACTCAAAGACAAGAAGATGCAGTAGCCATTGCGTCTTTGGGGCTCACTCTTTAGGGCAGTAAAATCCACTTGAGCACTTGAGGTGCTCTGGGTAGAGAAATGTGGAAAACTGGTTCTACATTCCCTGCCATCAAGCAGCATTTGAATAGCACCCAGAGAGCCTAAAAATGAGTTATTGGGCTACATCTCTTCTAAAACAAACATCTCTG